>OZJO01020953.1:0-11805 GCA_900406225.1 Acrobeloides nanus
AAAAAATTCCTCCGGATTCATGTTCCTCATGTCGAAAAACCCCCGGATGCAAAAAAATTCAGACAAATTGGAAAGTTTTTGGTGAAAATTCGATTTTTTTTACCCTTTGGACTCCTAAAGTGAAAAAAACTAGAACTTTCAACAACAAAAATTTCAAATTTATGATTGTTTATATACAGGGTTTTTTGATATGCGAAACTCGAATCTGAAGAAATTTTTTAATTTTGACGACAGGAAAATGGAGAAATCGACCGCAGTTATCCACTTTGGCAATTGTCCTAGTCCATTTTGTGTTATAGGCAAAAATAAATACTTTGATGTTTATAATTTTGCGGTAAATTTTTGCTATTTTGCCTATACTTTGTAACATCATTTTTTGTATTATGAATACGTGATGCATTCGGCATTCAATTTTAGTATATTTAGCTTTTTTAAATGTCAAGAAACTAGTATATGCAGATTCAGTGGCGTATCTAGAAAATTTTCAGGTGGCCCAAAAACAAAAAACAAAGTCCCTCTTATGATTGAAATTGCAGCCAAAAAAACAGCGAAAATGGCCGTTTTTATGCTGAAAATGCTTAGAAAATCACGATTTTTGATGATAAATTTTGGACTTTTTTATGGGAAATAAATGGGACCATATATACATGGTCCCATTCATTTCGACGCTGCTAATGTTGACTAAAAATGGTAAATCTTGAAAATTTAACTTGTTTAAAAAAGCTTTATGACTATAATAGTTTTCTTAACATACAGGGTGAGCTAAAAAAACCGTATTTTGCAAAAAATTTCAAAAATCATCTATTTTCATGCGAGAAATCGAGCATCTAAAAACCTTGAAAACGCATCCAGAAAAAAGTAATTTCAATAATCTTCTGTAATACTTAAAAATACGACAAATTGATATTTCACAATCTGGGAAGCGTTTTCAAGAGGTTTCGATATCTGCAATCGATTTCTAGCATGAAAATACCCCTTATAGGTGATTTTTGAAAAAAATTTTGAGAATTTTTCACCAATTGCAAAAGTACTGTTTTTTAGCTCACCCTGTGCTCTTTTTTTTAACTAACTGTAAAATTTAATTCATAACTTTTAAAAAACAAAGCAATTAGTGCCAAAATATTAAAATATTAGAAGTTGCACTATAGTAGTAGCATAGCCACTACTATAGTGAAACTTTTGTTGCACTATAGTATGGCATAGCCACTACTATAGAGCCAAGGGTTGTAGTTGTTTACTTGAAATTTTGGTACTCGTTCGTTCGGAGCAGAGGGTCCACTTTTCGAAAAAAATTTTTTTGAAAATGATCACCCTTGGGGGTAATTTTATGCGCTGAATTCAAAAATCCCACTTCCGAAGTTTGAAAATGCTTCTTGAGCTCCAAAAACAAGATGCTACACGTTAAGTTCACATTTTTCCTTTAACAAGACTACGCAGATATGCATAGTTTTCCGCCAAAATAACCTTAGATACATAGCTAGGGAAGCATTTTCAAACTTCGGGAGTGCGATTTTTGATTTTAGCGCATAAAATTATCCCTAGAGTGGTCATTTTCAACAAAAAAAAATTTTCGAAAAGTGGATCCTCTGTTCCTAATTAGTACCAAATTTGCATAAAAATTGCTTTATTTTAATTGTATATTATTGTATTTAGATGTTTTTTAATTTCACTTATAAAAAATAAATAAATTGGAAAAAATTTTTTGCGTTTTTTGGACAATAAAAAATTCAAAGAAAAATTTATTTTAGTGGAAAAAATGGCAAAAATTGTAGGATTGAACGAGCTCGATCAAATAAAGAATTAGCGAAAAAATTTTAGACTTACAAGTGTAGCAGCCTGGCAACAAACTTTTTCTGATTGCCCATTACAGGGTTTTCCAAAAAACCGCCATTTGGTCATTTTTTGGCGAAATTTTTCCAAAAAATTTTTACTCAGGGTATTTTTATGCGAGAAATCGATTTTGCGTATCAAAAACCCTTGAAAATGCCTTCCAGGCCATGAAATATACGATTTTTACTCTAAGTGAAAATTTTTCTCAAAAATTGATCGAATTTTGAGCTAAAAATTGACTTTCATTGTCAATTATGTTGCTGCCAATGATGTTTTTTTCTCAAAGTAGATGATTTTTAATGATTTAAAAATTTACTGAGGCAGTCAAAATTATAAATTGTTATTTTAATATATTCATTGGAAGCGAATTTGTGGAACTTCGATCATTTTTTCAGTTATTTTCATGAGAATTCCTACTTAAAAATACGAAAATTGGATATTTCATGGCCTGGAAAGCGTTTTCGAGAATTTCAATGCGCGAAATCGATTTCTCGCATAAAAATACCCCTAATGAGTCATTTTGGGGAAAAAATTTTGGAAAATTTTCGCCAAAAAATGACCAAATGGCGGTTTTTTGGAACACCCTGTACATTGAAACACACGTGTAGCTTGTGTAGTTTTTTTGAGCTCTTTTTTGCATGTTCAAGAAAAAATTATAAAAATTTATGCAAATGAAGATTTTTTCAAACTATACAATTTCATCATAAAATCACAACAGTTTCAATTTCTTCGTATTCTTTGCATTTGTCTGACAAGCAAGATGCCAAAAACCAGCTTGGAATGCACACTCAGTGACTTCCCATTTTTGTCTGTAGTGGTCTCCTTGTGCTCCAGTCATTATTACACACCCATCCCATTCGTAGGGGGATTCTCCACCTTCCCATAACGAGAAATCATATTTCGTTCCATCCGTCCAAGTGCATGCATGATCTTCACAATATAGGCCTAACCAAATTGCCCAATAGCCTAGTTTCCAAAATTGGAAGGCTGAAAAAATGTTTTGAAAAAAGTTAAAACTGAGTTTGTCGGAACAGGGGTATAAAAAATGGGGGGGGGGGGAGAGGACAGACCGTGAAAAATTTTTGGAGCTACTTCGGCTCTTATACCCCATTGAAAGTGGTCTAAAATCTAAAAGTTTTATTTTTCGAAATTTTCTCAAAATGAAAAAAATAAAATTTTTCAAGCGACGTTCAATGGGGTATAAGATCCGAAATAGCTCCAGGTTAACTTACAAGAAACTAAATTATTTTCTACATAGCTATGAATAGATATCAAACTAGCATCCGGATCATATTGTTCGCATAATTTTGTGACCTCACCTAGTGTGGTATAGTTTGCGGTCAAATTTATGAACTAAATTTGTTAAAATTTGAGACAGTTGGCACAAAGATCGGTTTGGGGAGGGGGGAGTCCCCAAAAATTTATCTTGGTTCCTCTTACGTTTTTTCAAAATTTTTGGGCAAAAACATAGGGAAGGGGGAGCCTTATGACTTGTTCAAAAAATCTTCCCGCAAAAACAGGGGGTGGCAATTAGGAAAAGTTTTTCATTTTTCGGATTTGGGGAAGCTACTGTCTGTCTCATAAGTCCTTACTTTATAACATTTATTGGTCGGTTCTCCATATATCCATCCTTCAGGGCAAGGATAAACAAAGCGATTTTGATTCTCATTTTTCAAAACAACTTTACACACATATGGGGCGTGTACATGACATTCTTGGCTCAACCAAATTCCATTCAATGAATCTGCTATCAAGCATTTGTTAGGACCACTTGGTTGATCTTAAAATTGGAATAAAAATTGTATAGGGTGTCCACAAAAAAAGTAAAATTTTCGTGATTTTTTCATGAATTTTGGACCCGAAAATTTTTTTCTCGGTTTTGCCCGATCTCTATTTCTAAATTGGTCATTCGGATCAATTTCGGTGTGGGGGTGGGGGCGAGGGTGGACAAAAAATTTTGTTGGTCGCTGCCGGAGTATCCCTGTCCTTTAAAATTCAAAAAAATCCCACCTATTTGCCAATTTTCCATATTCAAATTACTTCCATCCGACCACATCCACTGCCCTTCATATGCTAGATTCGTAGCACCCAGCCAAAAATTATTCATATTTTTCGAATTAGCCAAATTTTGTATCAGAACATTTTCCGAGTCGCTTTCAATCGAGACTAGGTGACCATTTTTACTATTACAATCCCATTCTGAGGCTAACCAAGATTTTGATTCTTTCATAAAATAATAGCACACATCTGGGTTTATCCCTCTATATGAACCAGGTGGACATTTATTAGTAGTTCTTCTGATTCTTCCATTAATCGGATAAAAGCACAAAAAGAAAAAGAAAACACAAAAAGATAGCATGATTGAGTACTTGGGCATTATTTGATTGTTGGAGTAAGATCAGTGGATCCTTTTAACTGCTTTATTATTTTATTGACACTGTTTTGATAAGATGTGTGATGTAGAATGAAAGCAAGGAAGGTGATAAAATTCTTGGCATTTGGGGCAATCGATTTTATGACATTAAAAAGAATTTTAAGAATGTTTTTAAAAGTCATATGAGAGTGGTTAAGAGACAATTAGGATACAAATTTGTGCAAAAAAATTTTTGCCCGATGGAATTTGAAATATTTCCAAAAATGGAAATGCAGTTAAGAGGCAATTAAGGGCACCATGACTTTCACCACGTAACTTTCGCCACGTTCGTGTCAATAAACATATTAATTTCAAACTAATTGAGTTGCCTGATTTGCAATAAATATGTATATTGACACGAACTTGGCGAAAGTTGTCATGGCGAACATGAGAAGTGGCGAAAGTTATAGTTCCCAATTATGGTACAAATTTGTGTAAAATTTTTTTAGCACGATGAAAATTTGAAATATTTCCAAAAATGGAAATACAGTGCTCCCTCGATATATTGACACCCCTTAAATTCGATACACCTGTCATAATCTTGTTCACTTGTTTCATTGATCCTGTCCTTCAATTTATTGCTGTCTCGCTTTTTGTCGCAATACTCGAACCACAACAATCCTTTTTATCGGCAATTTGTAAAAGTACGACTGCGCCTAACGGGTCCCAATTAGGCTTAGGCCTAAGCCTAGGCTTAGGCCTAAGTCTAAGCCTAAGCTTAGGCTTAGGCCTAGTTGGGACCCGTTTGACGTGTTCGGCGCCCCGTTCGGCGTGTTCGGCGCAGTCGTACTTTTACAAATTGCCTTTTTATCTTTCTTTTCAAAAGTGTTCAAGTATCATAACGAAAGGCCTGAAAATTGGACACTTTAGAAAATTGTCGATATTGTGTTTTTTGACATGCTTGAACGCACCCTTATGAAAGTTTTTATAAATCTCGGAGTCTTTTAGCTCTAGTACACGGCGAAGTAAATTGGGAAAAAAGTTGAGACAACCAAAATTTTGCTAGAAAATGACTTCTTATGCACCCTAAGTCGTTGTCGCGCCCAAAAAACACTGTTAAATGAGCTGTGAAACGTTGTCGAGTTCAATAAAAAACGCTTGTCGAACATTGTCGCGTGACAACGATTTTTCGACAACGTTCATCGTTTTTTTATGATTTGCATTGAAAATTGCAAATACTTTATGATTTTTCGACAACGTTGTCGAAATGTTCGGCAACGTTTAACAGCGTTTTTTTTATTGAGCTCGACAACGTTTCACAGCTCATTTAACAGTGTTTTTTGGGCACGACAACACTAACGAGCACCTTAAACACACTGTCGTATTTGTTTGCACAAATTTGTTTTTTATGCACAAAATCATTTTTTGTCATTTTTAGCCTTTTAAATGAGCACTCCGACGCAAAAGCGAAAAAGCATTACACTTGAGACGAAGCTAATGATTATTATCGATACGACCAACGGCACTAACAATAGCGAATTATCAAGAACATATGGAAACCCGATCGATCATCATACGAATTCTTCAAGAGCAGTTCAATAAACTTCTGGAATCCGACGAAACAGGATCCGATGCAAAGCGGGCACGATTGAAAGCCGAAAAACATCCTGAGATGGAAAAATCATTTCTAAAGTAGCTGAAGCAGCAGAGAAGCAAAAACATTATTGCTTGAGCCACCCAAAAGATGTCGTCCTGAACAACATAACGCTCAAGTTCTTTCCGCCAAACACCACCGCAAATTCTCAGGTACGTTAGTTTTTCGTTGATTGTATTGACCTTTTTTAGCCGTGTGATCAAGGAGTTATCGAAAACGTCAAAGTTCACTACAGAAAGTTATGAGAACGAATCGCGAAGAATGAAGGAAAGGACTTTCGTCCAAACCTCCTCACCGGCTTGACTGACTCCCACGCGCTTTTAAGGACGCGTTTTCAGATCGTTTATTAGACAAAATAGTTAGTTTTTATCTAGCGAAAATCTTTTAAATTAATAGTATTCTGACCTTTTTGAATGGTATACATGGATCGTACAGTGATATAGGGGTCAATGGTGTCGTAGACTCGATTTCTTTCATATGCTGATGGATAAAGTTCCATGGGAGTAATAGCGGCAAAGTTCAGACTGGCTTTGACGATTTGTCGACGTCTATCCTACAAAATAGGCTAGTTTTAGAAAGGCTAGACAGATTAAGAAAGTTGTGGAGGGGGGGGGACATTCGATCCCCTTCCGATCACCCATGTTTTTGGGTCTATTCGTCATATAAACCATAAAATGCTCCAAAAGCGCAAAAATGGCCTTTTTATTGATATTTTCGTGATCTTTCCTGTATTTTGACCTAAATTCTTCCCTCGTTTTGGCTAAATTTAACTTCTGACACTTGAAGGGGGAGGGACTTTTGGTAACTTACATCTTGATAGATTCCATAATACATATATGTCAAATATATTTGGCTCAACAGCACAACCAACAGCTCTGCTGTGATAGAAACCATTCTGGCACCTAAGACCAAGTTCTTAGACACATAATTTTCGTAAACTTACTATTTGAAGCATCTCGTGTGGATGAATAGTGTTTGGGTACTTCGGTTACATTAATTTGGTTAGCTTCGGCTAGATCACTCGGGGTTGATAACTTTGTCTTATTCATATGATCGACCAGAAGAACGATGTAAATAAGGATGAGAGCTAGCCATCCGACTGATGAGGCTGCCTAAAAATGGCAGTAAAACTCAAAAATAATCAAGTATCCCCAAATTTGGTATTCAAAAAAGTTGAAATTTCTTAAAATTTTACAAATTTGGCCGATTTTTTGCGTTGTTGCTTTACCCCCCTCCCCCACCCCAAAGCCAAATCTCAATTAAGTATTTGATACTAAACTCTTTAGAAGCCCCTATTCATAACATCTTTTTACTTGAACAGCTAGAGCACCCGGAAGCCATTGTACTTTTTTCCAAATCAACATTCCTAGTGATACAAAAAGAGTGCATATAGCACATGGTGCTATTAGACATACCAACAAAAGGGGTATGCCTATATCAAATTGGAAGAGGAACAACACAAAAAATGCTATCATAACAGCCAAAAATATTGTCGTACTAATTATGAGAAAGATTCGCTAAAATTGATGAAATAAGTATATATAAAAAAAGTGGCTCTATTCTAGTTGATGAGTCCGATCAACACAGAGGGGGAGACCAAGGGCGGCACCAGACCCCAGCTATGGGGGGGGAAGACACCCAAATTTTTTTTATTCCCTCGATTTTGACCTTTTTTGGTCACCAAGGGGGGGGGGTACAGTACCCCCCTCACCACTCATCCTCGGACCTTCCGCCTTTATAGTCATTCATCCATCCATCATGGGGGTNAATTCATTCATCATATAAATTTTTGAAAAAATCGACCTTTTTTTTGGTCGACAACATATAGCCCCGAGGTAGCTTGTCCCCCCTCCTTGTTCATGAATGCATGTACCCCCCTAAAAGGTCATTCATCCATCCATCCTGAGGGACCGGTATACTCCCCCTACTCGTGACCTATGGTATTCCCCTTATGTTTTCTACCTACCCAAAATTGTCAATTTTTAGTCAAAAATTGCATATTTTTTCGTCAATTTTGACCAAAAATCGTCAAAAAAAAACGTCTACCTTTTGTTCATATCTATTGGCTTCTTTAATCTTAGACAACCTTTGACTATATTTTCGAATTCGACTAGTCTTAGGCATAGTCAAAATTTATAAAAATTTGTACTAAAATATACAAAGTTGACAACCAAAATGTCGAATCGTTTATTCAAAAACTTTTTCATTCGGATTTAATCCTTTCATGGCACTAATAAATATTTTCATTGTCCCGAAAAAAATTTGCATAAGTCGCGTGTTTATAGAAAGAATGTAGGGTTCTCATGATTCTTATTTGACTCTAAAAATACATTAATTTTTGAAGATTTTTTAGAAAATTTATGTTTAACCCCCTTAATTTTTGAGTCTTTAATGCCGATCGGCGCCGAGCATTCTAGGGGTGAGAGACTTTTGCGCACCGACATTTGCGCACCGGACATTTGCGCACCAGACTTTTGCGCACCGACATTTGCGCACCGGACATTTGGGCATCGACATTTGCGCACCAGAAATTTGCGCACCGGCCATTGTGCACCGACATTTGCGCAATGAAGCATGAGCTAACTTTTACACCGGTTTTCTTACAATAATGTGAAATTGTTTGTAGGCAGAAATTTTATAAAATTCGGGGCGCAAATGTCGGTGCGCAAAAGTCCGGTGCGCAAATGTCGGTGCACAAAAGTCGATGCGCAAAAGTCGATGCGCAAAAGTCCGGTGCGCAAATGTCGGTGCGCAAATGTCGGTGCGCAAAAGTCTAGTGCGCAAATGTCGGTCGCAAAAGTCGGTGCGCAAATGTCCGGTGCGCAAATGTCTCTCACCCCATTCTAGAGAGACATCCGAAGAGATGTTACTACTAGGCAAAATCTTTTGGCCTCAAGCGGGGTTTGAACCAGTCTTAAGGGGCGCCTTAGCCGAGCCCAGTACCACCGAACCATAGAACCCTAAGAGTAACCGCTTCAAATTCTACTCTAATCGTAAATTTTGTTATAACACTATGAGACAAATAAAATGACACCAAAATTATCCAATTTGAATATTGTTTTGGGTTATTGAGACGAAAATTCTGATTCATGTTTTCGTTTCAATAACCCAACAATGGAAATACAATTGATGTTCAACAATGAAAATACAATTAATGTATTAGGTTTAGCAAAAATTAATGCAACAAGATTCGAAACAAAGATTGATTTCATAGGTCGGCAAGGTGGGGGACCCCCGATGAGGTGGTCCCCCACCACCTCCACAAAAAACGACCTTTTTTTAGCTTGAGGTAGTCTTCTGCACCCAATTTTTATAGACCACCTCATATGTTCGGTGAGGTCTATGTGTGATCACTCCTCAATTTTGGGCCCATGAGTGCGTGGTCCCCCTTCAATTTTGGGTCCGTACGTGCGTGGGTCAGGGGGAGGCTCCCCCCTTGCTGACCTATGATTGACTTAGCTCTAGATCAGATTAGGAAAAGTTCTATGAGCTGATTTTTGGAAGTCCCCTTCAGCCTAATCCAAGAATTAGGCTGAATTTTGAAAATTTTTTATACTTTTTGCTAAATCTAATATACAAGGTGGCCCAAAAAAGTGGCTTTTTTTTATTTTTTGGGATCCGGAAATTTACCCCTTAAAGCCCTCCAGGATAGTTTTATGCGGGGAATCGATTGCGCGCATTCTCAAACCCTGAAAATGCTTCCCTGACCCTTCCCAGATTTTCAGATAAAAAATGCAAAAAATGACAATTTTCGCTTCGAAAATCCAATTCTTTCCTGAATCAGGGTCAAGGAAGCATTTTCAGGGTTCAGGAATGCGCGCAATCGATTCCCCGCATAAAATTACCCCCTAGAGGGGAGGGGGTCATTTTTAGAAAAATAAATTTCCGAGTCCCAAAAAATTGAAAAAAGCCACTTTTTTGGGCCACCCTGTAAAATTAACATCATGATAATTCATGTATAATTTAACATCACGCTAATTCCGGCGCTTTTTTCGAATTTTGTTTTAAGTTAACTTCAGCTAAGTTGACTCCTTTAGTTTCTGGCAAAAAATTCCAAGCAAAAAGGAAGTTGATAAAGCCAAATATGGCTAACACTGTATAAATAGTGGGTTTCCAAAAGGTCGACAACGTCACTAACTAAATATGAATTTAAAGTCAGCTGGTCAAAAATGATGTTCGAAGGTTGCGAACAGAAAGTTATGATAGTTTTCGTTTCAATAACTCGTATTGGTACTTATGCACTATCCCTCCCTCAAGTTGAAAAAAGGCTTAGACTTTGGTTTATGATTAAGCGTAGGCCTAGGCTTAGGCTTAGCCTAAGGCTTAGACCTAGTTAGATTGGTGTTTTTTTTAAAGGTCCCCCATTCTTGTTGCGGCTACGCCACTGATCTAAAAATACAAATTTTTTACTTCTCTCAACTTTTGGCACTATTTTTGACCAGTGTGATAGTAGTTTTTTTAAAATTTTTACAAAAATTTACCAATGGAGAAAGCAAAGCACCGATTCTAGCTATCATGGAACAAATTCCTAAGACGGTACTTCGAATTCCAGTCGGCATACTCTCTACTGTAATCAAATAACACGAATCAAAGGTATTTTCTATCGTAACCGTGCCAGTTATTGATAGAAATAACACAAGAGATGTCTTTAAAAAAATTGGTTAAAGGAACATGGCCACGAAAATAAATTTTATATATATTAAAGTGCTTATCTTGTAGAGCACAAAATTCCGGGCAACTTTGGTTAATACAGTTATGTGTTTTGAGATAAGCTGAAAAATTTTTATGTTGTTAAACATCTACCAAGTATTCGTGTCAATACACAACAAAATTCAAATTTATCGAACAAAATTTCATTTTTTACAAAGATGTTAAAGCTTTAACAAAAAAGACATTCAATACTTTTCTTATAACTCTATGAGACGAGTAAAATGACACCAAAATTTTCCAATTTGAATATTGTTTTGGGTTATTGAGACGAAAGTTCTGATTCATGTGTTCGTTTCAATAACCCAAAACAATGTTCAAATTGGATAATTTTGGTGTCATTTTATTCGTCTCATAGAGTTATAAGAAAAGTATTCTATACCATTTTGTAAAAACTTTAACATCTTTGTAACAAATTAATTCTGTTCAATAATTTTGAATTTTGTTGTGTATTGACACGAATACTTGTGAAAAGTTAAACAACATAAAAATCCTCCAGTTTAGCTCAAAACATATAACTGTATTGATCAAAGTTGCCCAGAATTTTGTACTCTACAAGATAGGCTACTTTCTATTTTCGTGACCATGGTCTTTAAAAATAAAAGACATGCCTCATATTTAAAAAGCACCAAAATTGCTATGACTCCAAAACAGATGGCAGCAATTAATTGATTATAATTATGTAAGATTCTCCTTTCGAATTGTGGGACTAGATAATCTACTATGCCCAGAATCTAAAGCAAAAATTTTTTTTATTCAATTTGATTTTTCTTACAAACTTCGAAATCATCATAACACCAGCAAATAAGAATTGGTTAAGGAAAAAGTCTCCACTCAATGTAGAACTATTTAAGTCGATCGCAAAAGCACTTAAACTAACTGTAAACCAAGAATAACATAGAATGGAGAATAATAGCAGCACTTTTTTCTCATCCCATAAATTTTTAAGTCTCGCTTTTTCTTCATTTTCTATTCTAGGCACTAAAATTAATCTCGTTAAAGGACCAGTCCAGTAATTTACAACCATATGAAAAAATGATATATTCGAAAAGATCATGAAAAATGGAGCATTTTTGGTTTTTACGACATGTTCTGAATCGTCGTAGTTTTCGAGATAATTGAGTTTGAAATTTTAAATTTGTTACAAGCTCTTCGTTGTAATACACAAACTTTTTTGAATTGTGTATTACAACGAAGAGCTTGTACGCAAATTCAAAATTTCAAACGCAATTATCTCGAAAACTACAACGATTCAGAACAT
>OZJO01020979.1:0-35857 GCA_900406225.1 Acrobeloides nanus
GACTGTTCTTGAAGTTAAGCGCGGGAACACCGTCCCAATTCGGACACCGTTTTGTTTCTCCTTCAAATTCCGCACTCACTAGTGCTTGCTTTGTAGACCATCCAAAAGGTCTTTCTTTCTTTCATTCTTCTTCTTTTTTATGGACAAATTCAGTCAATTATTTTCTTAAAACCTTTGCAAATTCGATATAATTACCTATTTAATCTATGAGAAACTTGCTTTGATATGATTTTCACTACGTAAAAAAACTAAACCGGAAATTTTCCTAGATAATTTTTTTGTAGAATTCTCAGTCCGGTTGGAAAAAAGTTTTTTCTTATATTCGTAAAGTTCATGAAAAATGGAGCATTTGTTGTTTTTACGGCATCTTCTGAATCGTTGTAGTTTTTGAGAGAATTTCGTGTAAAGTTGGCGATTTTTGAAACTTTGTGTATTACAACGAAAACATGAACACAGTGAAAATTCGTCCCTGAATCAAAAGTTATGTATTGACGCGAAAAAAAATTTTCGTTTTTCATCGACTTATGAAAACTGCCAAAACAATTTTGAATTTTCACGTCAATACACAACTTTTATTGATTGAATTTTATTGGCGAATTTTCACTGCGTTCATGTTTTCGTTGTAATACACAAAATTTCAAAAATTTTGTATATTACAACGAAAGCTTGTACCTGGGTCGTGACCAGGGTTTCACAAATTTCCGGAAACTGAAACTATTGAATCATGCAACATTGAATCAATTTGTGCAACCCTGGTCACGACCCGGGTACAAGCTTTCGTTGTAATACACAAAATGTCAAAAATCGCCAACTTCACACGCAATTCTCTCAAAAACTACAACGATTCAAAACATGCCATAAAAACAAAAAATGCTCCATTTTTCATGATCTTTCTGAATATACACAAAACTGGCAGCTTTTTCCGATTAGACTGGTCCTTTAATATTTGTTTAAATCGTATATGGCCTTGTTCTAATTCGTATATGTCCTATATGCCCTTGTTCTAGTTTTATAGAGGGATCTTGTTAAAAAATTAATCTAAGTAAAGCCTTTTTGAAATTTGAATCCCCGCTCGCTCTTCAATTTTCATCTAGTGGTCAACTCAAACTGAAACTCGAAGCAAAGGAAGGCCTTTTTGTAGAGGCTAAAATAAAAACCATTCATTCAAAACTAGCGGCTTCATTCCATCTTAAAATGGAGTGCTAGCCTCTTGAGCAAGGTGTAAACCAACGGGAAAATTGAACACTACTTTTTACGTGTTTAGTGTTCGGTTTCACTTCGTGACGATTTTTGAATGTTTTGTAGTTTAACATAATTGAGACAATTGTGCTATGAAAATGGACCTTGAGTCAATTAAAATTTTTTAATTCAAATTAGGTTGAAATTAACACAAAAAATGGACCTAAACTCTGTTTTATGACGAGATTCAAAAAAGCTGAACGCGCTTAGCTTAATGGCTAGGACGCTAACCATTCATGTTATCGGTGCGGGTTCGATCCCACCAGGGATGAAAATTTTTATTTTAGCGAATCATAAAAAGTTGTAAAAGCAAATCTCTAATAAAATTAGGAGTTACTATACAATAGGGGGCTCACGTGAAAATTTTTTCGAAATTTTTTTCTGGAAATGACCCCTCAGGAGGTAAAAACATGCGGGGAATTCGAATTTGACATTTTCGAAGCGAAAAAATGCCTCCCTGATTCAAGGAAGGCCTATGTATTGAAGCGAAAAGTCGCAAAAATGTGAACATGAATGGCCAGCGTCCTAGCTATTAGGCCATGCGTGCTATAGTCTGTTTCAGCGGTCGAGCAAAAAAGGTTGGATACAGCATAGGATAAGGAAGCCGCCCGTCCGATCTGGCAAGTTAAGCAACGTTGGGCTCTCAGGTTCGATCCCGGTAGAGCACAAATTATGATGTTAAAAAATTTCTTTTACAAACAATGGAGCAAAAATTTTTGCTCCATTGTTTGTAAAAGAATTTTTTAGCATCATAATTTGTGCTCTACCGAGATCGAACCTGAGGACCCAACGTTGCTTAACTTGCCAAATCGGACTGGAGGCTTCCTTGTCCACTTGGCTATGCTGTATCCAACTTTTTTTGCCCGACCGCTGAGACAGGCTATAAAATCTTTGGAATCTTGTTAGAACAGAGTTTATCATTGTTCTATTGTGCTCAATTTTTTACGATTTTTGACAATTTGGTCGATTTTTTATATTTTTTCAGAGTTGATCGTTATTCTATTGTACAGAGTTTATAGTTGTTCTATTGCATTTTTACGAGTGTTTTAACGACTTTTGGTATAAGTTGACTTTCGTAGGGTAATGATATTACGTAGCGGGTTAATCTATTTGTATAAGCTTAGCACATCGGCCGAAAAGGCTAGACTCAGGTACACAATACCAAGGTGATGTTTATGGAATTGTTCTTCAGATGGACCAGTCATTTATAAAAAGAAAAAAATTCATGTTAAATTATAAAAAAAAGTAAAAATCCGATTTTTATCGTAAACTTAGCTCTGTGGTAGTGCTCCAAGATTCGAGTCTACGGGTCTCGGGTTCGAATCCCACCTGAGTCGATTTGGTTTTGCCTGCGTTAGGACTGAATTGGGGGAAATTTTTAAAACTTTTTTAAAATTTTTATATCTTTGGAGTAAAACAAGAAGATAACAGACTTAATACTAGTGACGGCGTCGATCATTTTTGACAACTTTTGATGCTGGTTAACACGGGAATAATTCTTCAAATTTCCGGTATATTTCGTTATTCTAAGCTACTCTGAGCAACATTCAAAAAAAAAATTGTCTAACCATGATATAACAGCTTTTTTCGCAGGCAAAATCAAATCGACTCAGGTGGGATTCGAACCCGAGACCCGTAGACTCGAATCTTGGAGCACTACCACTGAGCCAAGTTCACGATAAAAATCGAAATTTTAATTTTGCTTATAATTTAACATGAATTTTTTTCTTTCAGACACATTACACGTTGAATGTGTAGGATCGTCTAGCGAAAACCCTTCAACAGTTCAGTTATCCAACGGATCTAGTGTATGCACTATACGAATTAGTTTGCCCTTTGTCAACGACCATCTGCTATAAAAAGAGAGATCTTTCTCCGAAAAGAAAGCCAATTTTCACACAAAATGACGTAATGGAAAAATGTGGCTCGGCGGCTACTGAAGACAAACGATCGGGCGAAAACGAAATTAACCAGTCAGTATTCCTTGACGATTCGGCCATAAATGTGCCACCACTACCACCAACACACGAACACTGACCAAAAACAACGAGACGACATATATGTGCCATAGTAGTCGGCTCGAATCGTGTGGGTCATTTGCGGTTGCCTAGTGTCCAGCGAGCTGGAGGCAAAAAGCCTAAGTCCATAAGACTTAGGCCAGGAAGACGGAGATTGAAAAAGGGCATCGAAGAGATGATTGGATGGGTTCGGGTGCGGCCGGCAAACGAGTTGATTATTAGGCTCTATTATTATATTCCGCAAGCTGACCTCATGCGGCGCGAGACTTCATCAATTCGTAATGCGTGGTGTTTGTAATTCCTTTCAAGGATTTTTGAATTTCAGAAAATGTGTTTCCTAGGAATTTTTAAATAGAAGGATCTAGTGAGGCAGACATGGGGTCGAGGCACGGCAAAATCTTTTGGACACAAGGGGGAATCGAACCCTTGCTAGTGCCGGTGATGGCGAAATCCTTGGCAGCGCACTGAACCACTAAACCATGGTGGTCACTGATTGATTCGTATTGAATTTCGACCTTGAAGCAGTGTTAACCAGGAAAAATCTTTTGAACTCAATGAATCGAACCCTTGCTAGTGCCGGTGATGCCGAACTCCTTGACAGCGCACCGGACCACTACACTATGGTGGTCACTGATTGACTCGTATTGAATCTCGACCTTGTAATAGTGCCAACTGTAAATACTGCAGCGCAAAACCTTGTGGACACAAGGAGAAACCGAACCCTTGCTAGTGCCGATGATTCCGAACTCCTTGACAGCGCTTCGGACCACTAAACCATGATGGCCACTGATTGACTCGTATTGAATTTCGATCTTGAAGTAGTGTCAACAAGGAAAAATCTTTTGAACGCAAGGAACCGAACCCTTACTAGTGCCGGTGATGCCGAACTCTTTAGCAGCGCACCGGACCACTACACCATCGTAATCACTGAATGATTCGATTGAATCTCGACCTTGTAGTAGTATCAACCCATTGTTGTGCCCTTGTTTAGCTCTTTATTGCACAACAATCAATTGTGTAAGTAACGTTGAAGAGCCCACATTTTTGACAGTTGTAAATTAGTTTGTGGTTGCGAAAGAAGAAAATTTCCTTTCTGCGATAAATATGACAAGTGTCAAAATGAGTGGTTTCTCCTCGTTGGTGTTCGAGATATGTTCTTCTGTTCGAGGTGTGTTGGTGCCCTGTGGTCAGCTCTCTCTTCATCTCATTCCTGGTCCATCTTGTCCACAAAACCATCTCTTCTTCGCCTCCCGGACATATCCACTCGAGAATTTCGAGCGGCTGCCTCAATTTGCAAAGGTCCATTTCTTCTGGCCGATCCCCCACTTTTCTATGGATCTCTCTTCAAATTAGCTGATCTCTCTCTAAGGGTCAAATCCGAACGCGCCATTCTCTGGTGTTTCCCAGGTCCACTCCAAGACTCTTGCGCATTGTTTCTTCTTCCGGCTCACGACCATCGAGATTCGAGTGCGTGTGTTGTTTTGTTGTGTGTTCCACTAACAAATTGAGGAAGAAAAAAAAGAAGATGGCGATCCACTTTGTTATGTCCATTGCAAGAATGTTCTAAAAAAAGTTGTATCTTTTGAAATCGTTTTTGACGCACACTAGTTTCTTGTTTCACTTCAAAGACTTGTCGACCTCTAAAATCCGTATAGGTTTTTTCGTGAGAAAATTTCGAGGCAAGGCAAATTTGTGTAACGCTCAATCGGATATAAATTGTAGGTTTTACACACCAATTGCTGGGCTGTACTAATTTTTTAATCGAGCGTGAATTTTTTCTAAATTTGTTTCTGTAATTGTTTGTTTTTTTTCAAAAGAATTTTTTTGAACGCATAAACTTTGCTCCATTGCGATATTCAAAAAAGCTGGGCGCGCATGGACATTCATGTTACTGGCGCGGGTTCGATCCCACCAGGGTCAAAATGTTTATTTTAGCAAATCATAAAAAGTTGTTTTATATTTTTTCAATTTTTGATGATTTCTTCAATTTGACGATTTTTTCGATTTTTGACGATTATTCCAATTTTTCAAATTTTGACAATTTCTTCAATTTCGACGATTTTTGACAATTTTTCAATTTTTTACTATTTCTTCAATTTTTTACGATTTTTTTTATTTTTTCAATTTTTGACAACTTCTTAAATTTGACGATTTCTTCAACTTTTTACGATTTCTTCAATTTGACGATTTTTCAATTTTGTCAAATTTGACGATTTTTTCAATTTTTTACGATTTCTTCAATTGGCTCTATTGCAGTTTAGGGGTCCTTTCAACTTTTAGGGATCCAAGCAATAGTTTAAGGGTCCGATCAAATTTTATGTATATTGTAGGCTTAGGTCTAGGTTTAAGTCTAGGCCTAGGCTTAGGCCTAGGCTTAGGCCTAGGCTTAGGCCTAGGCTTAGGCCTAGGCTTAGATCTAAGCTTAGGTCTAGGCTTAGATCTAAGCTTAGGTCTAAGCTTAGGCTTAGACTGCCTAATCCTAGGCTTAGGCTAAGCCTAAGTCAGAAACCTAAGCTTAGCTTCGTTCAAGATCGGTCTTGAACGAAGATTGTTCGTGGAACCAATTCTTTTTTGGGTCACTTGAGGGGGTGCATTCTATTGTGACCTAAAGTCAAGTCTGACCGTTTTATGGTTAATTTCTATTTGTGTAGTTTATACTAATTTTTGAAATATAATATTACATTTTACAAACATTGGACCCTTAAAAGTTGTTCGGACCCTTAAACTATTAATTGGACCCCTAAAAGTTGATTGGACCCCTAAAAGTCGACTGGACCCCTAAAAATTGAAAGGATCCCTAAACTGCAATAGAGCCCTTCAATTTCTACGATTTCTTCAATTTCGATGATTTTTTCAATTTTTGACAATTTTTTCGATTTTTTTCTCTTCCGACTACTTTGAAAAATTATAAGTAAGCGGAGCCCATATTTCTACAATTTTACACAATGACTCACAAAAACAGGAAATTAAGAAGCCGTAAATAAATGCTTAAGTAGGAAATTTTTTAAAACCTGTTTTTTAAACTAGATATTTTGTATCCGATTTGGTGACTATTTATTCGCTAAATTTTCTTGCAATAAAACAATTTTTTTGTTGCCACTAGACTTTTTTTCATCTTCAAATTTTTAGATCAAAGCACCGTGAAAAAATATCGAATCAACACATAATAAAAAAAGTCTATACGCATGTTTTTCAACGTTGATTTTGCTCCAAATTCGTATTGCTTCACGATCTAACATGAGATTATCATGAAACGAAATGGAAACGCCAACGAGGGCGATCTGGAACTGGCGACCGAAACAAATTCGTTCCCTTTATTCCAGTATCGGAGTCGAGTTCAGGATCTCGCTAAACGGTATGTGTGTGCATTTTTTGTTCATCAACTAATGTACTCCTTAATTAGCTATTAAAATTTTCGAACATTTTCACTTTCATATGAACATAACAAGAGAATAGCCGGATTTAAAAAAAATCTCTTGATTATAGCCAATATGAGTCATACGCAAAATCCGCTGATTGACTGAACCTAGTTTTTTTTTCTTGCAGATTCGAATCTAACACCGCGTCGTCATTTGTTGTAAATCATTCTGTTGTTCGGCGAAAATGCAAGATTTATCAAAACTCAAGACTGTTCCAAAGCTTGCAGAAATTTTCCTCTACTTGTAAAGCACAAGGGTATGTCTTCAATTTATTCGTTAATAATAAAAAGTTTGATTTTTGGTCTTTTCTACAGGGTGTTTCAAAAAAGTGGAAATTCGTAATTTTTTCATGAATTTTGAAAAATCCCGAAAATTTTTTCTGATTTGTATAGGGGTAATTTGATGCGGAGAATCGATTGCGTTCATTTTTGAAGCGTGAAAACGCTTCCTTGACCCTGATTCAGGGTAGTGTGTTGAAGTGAAGAGAAATTGAAAAAAATTCGGATTTTGACCGGATATTCAACTATCTAGGGTTTTTCTATGCGAGAAATCGATTGCGCATGTTTTCGAAACGTGAAAATGCTTCCCTAGTGAAAATACCACCTCCTCCTCGAGAAATCGATGGCACTGACGAGCACACAGCTTTGCTTCGTAACACCGTCCAATAGGCTAATAAGCTGAATAAGGAGATAGTGGTGGCATGGCTCGATCTTACAAATGCCTTTGGCTCAATTCGACACGACGCCACGATTCAAGCACTTCAAGGGGTTGACTTTCCTGATGATTTTGTCCACCTTGTCAGGGACCTCTAAACAGATACCACCACAACATTGAGTACGAAAAGTCACATCACTGAGTCGATTCCAATAAGTGCTGACGTGAAACAAGGTGATCTTCGCCAATCATGTTCAATTTGTCATTGAGAGGAGGTGGGAAGCATTTTCACGTTTCGAAAACACGCGCAATCGATTTCTCGCATAAAAAACCCCTAGGATATCCTGTCAAAATCCGAATTTTTTTCATTTTCGTTTCAACATGCTACCCTGAATCAGGGTCAAGGAAGCGTTTTCAAATTTCGGGAGTGCACGCAATCGATTCTCCGCATCAAATTACCCAGGGTCATTTTTAGAAAAAAATTTCGGGTCCAAAATTCATGAAAAAATCACGAAAATTCCACTTTTTTTTGGAACACCCTGTATTTCGTCCTGGGCTATTTTTTTCAGAAAATTTTTTATCTTTCAAAAATTTGTTTACCATAACAAGTTGGTTATAAAAAAATAATCTTGTAATAAATTAGTATTGACCGCAAACTAGCAACAATCAAATGCCCACTTCAATAGTATTTTAAAGTAAACAAACGGCTCTCGAAAATTTTATTCGCCCCAATATAAATGGTAGTTCTCATATAAATTTTAGAACTGAAGTTATTGTAACGTCAACGCGGTTATCCAGGAATGTTATTCGCAAGAAATCTTCTCTATTGCGGCGCTACAAAAGTGCTTTAGACATTGTCTACACCCACCGTGGTGTAGAAATTCACCCTAAAAGAGCAGGTAATGAATCTCTAAAATAAAAAGTTTCGACCTTAATGCAGTGTTTGAACCTGTTGTATAACAGATTTTGGAGCTAGTCCGGCTGGGGGGACCAAGTGACGTTCAAAAAAATTTTTTTCAAAATTCTAAAAAACACAGAATTGGGGTATTTTTGGCTGAAAAACACGAAAATAACGTTAAAATCACATGAATATACCAATATAAGCTAAAAAATTTGAAAAAATTGTTGGGAGCTCGTCTACATGGGAGGGGGGAGGCCATGGCCGGCCACCCACGTGCTCTTTTTCAAAAAATTTTTCCGATTTTCTTCCAAAAATTGACTTTTTAGGGTAATTTCTAGGCAAAAAATCGATTGCGCTCATTTTCGGAGCATGAAAAATTAAGCTTGACCCTGAAAATCAGGGTAGAACTGCGTTTCAACGCGAAAATTTTTTTCCGATTTTCTTCTAAAAACCGACTTTTTAGGGTAATTTCTAGGCGAAAAATCGATTGTGCGCATTCTCGAAGCGCGAAAATGCTTCCCTGAATCAGGGAATAGGGGTGTGTGTATTGAAGCGATGATCATTTTTTGTTATAATACATCAATTTTTCTTTGATTCAGGATCAGGGAAACGTTTTCAAGCTTCGGGAATGCGCGCAATCGATTCCTCGCATAAATTTCCTCCCAGAAAAATCATATTCAGACAGAAAATCTAAAAATTTTCGATTTTCGCTTCAATACACACTCTGATTTCCTGATTCAGGGTCAGGGAAATGTTGGGAATGCGAACAATTGATTCCTCGCATAAAATTAGCCCCAATAAGGTCATTTTTGAAAAAATTGTCGAGTAGAAAAAACATGAAAAAATCGCCCAAATTCCGGTTTTTTGAATACACCTTGTAATTTTTCTACCTTTACATTTATAGGAATTTCTCGAACCATGCCTAAGTCGAATTCAGAAGAGCCAATTAGTTCCCATTGTACAGAACTTTTATTGGATGCTGGTTTTTGCCTCCGAAATAAGTGGGTTTAGAAAACATTTAAAAAAAGTAATGGGTAAAAGCGCTTTTTGTTATGTGTATTAATTTCACTACCTTCTTCTTCTATTTTGATCATATTGCTTTCTCAGAAAACAAGTTTTACTTCTATCCTTGTTGATTCCTCACCTGTAGAAAAGGAGAACGTCCGGCCGTGTCCACTTGGAGATCTGAACAAGACTTTTTCTCATGTTTGGTTAGGAATCAGTGCGAAAAAAGCTCTTTTCTACAATTGCTTAGGGTGTTCTTTTGGATGAGTTTTTCGTTTCGAAAGTTTTACAGCAACGATGAGATGGAAAAAATTTTCACACCTATAGTTTTGACCAAAGTTCAGTATCTTTAGTTTAGATGAATCGGCACTCTTAAAGGAGAGGGGCCCAAAATAATGTGATAATTTTTTCTGACAATGACCCTTAGGGCATAGGTTACTAGGGGGATACAGTACCCCCCTCACCACTCATCCTCGGACCTTCCTCCTTTATAGTCCATCCATCATGGGGGTTCATGTACCCCTCCCCCCCCCCAATTCATTCATCATATAAATTTTTGAAAAAATCGACCTTTTTTTGGTCGACAACATATAGCCCCGAGGTAGCTTGTCCTCCNGATTAATTTTGTTTATTTGCTGTTATTGTTTATTGTTTTTATGTTGAAATAAATCTTTTTTCAAGTGGGCGAAAACTTTCCGAACAACCTGATATAACACGTTTAAAGGACAATGGTCAATATTTTACGCTAATATTATCTGTGGTTTTTGTGTGTATAGGATTAACAAGACCGGCAAGATTTTCACACCTTTTTGAGCATTCAGTATAATCCACTATTATCTTGTCAATTTTCTACCGAAAAAAACTTGTTTCGCATTTTATTGGTCATTCATAATATATATGCGAATCAAGTACTTTTGCTATCGGACACAGAGGCGAACTTGGAGATTTTTGGAGATTCGCGCACTCACTCTTGTTAGCCTGAGCTTTAGCGTTTGACTGGCCAATTCCAATTCAGATTTTATTTATTCTTTCTTTTGTGATTTTTGATAGGCCATACGGATGTTTTGAACACTTGTTGTTTCTCTTACTTACAAGGGACACTATCAACATGGGAGCTAGTAAACAATAGGGGGGGGGGCATCTACGTGAATTTTTTTTTGAAAATGACAAGCGAATAAATGCTTCCATGATTCAGGGAAGGCCTGCGTATTGAAGTGAAAAGTCGCAAATTTGTCGCTTCTTCTTCTACTTCTCCTTCTACTACTTCTACTATTATTACTACTAGTAGTAGTACTACTACTTCTTCTCCTTCTACTACTACTTCTACTTCTTCTCCCACTACTTCTACTAGTACTACTACTAGTAGTGCTACGACTCCTACTTCTACTACTATTACTTCTACTATTACTACTACTTCTACTAGTAGTAGTAGACTACTACTACTAGTACTACTTCTACTAGTAGTACTACTACTAATTCTTCTTCTTCTACTACTAGTACTTCTACTACAACTTCTTCTATTACTTCTTCTTCTACTAGTTCTATTTCTTCTACTACTACTTCTTCTACTTTTTCTACTACTACTAGTAGTACTAATACTATTTCTTCTTCTTTTTGAAAGAAGAAGAGAAGTTTTTTGCCTCTTGTAACGAGCATGAAAATTAGGTCAGATAAATTTCTACGGCTTTTTCGCGCTCTTTTCTAGCGGACTTCGATTGAAACCGTTCTTTAATGATGTGGTTGGGATGAGTTTTTCTTGATTGATGGACATGACTTGCGGTTTATATTGCGTCTGGATAATTTGTTTGAGGCTGTCTTTAAAGATTTCAACAGAGATTTTAATTTAGCGATCGTGTTAGTAGCTGCTGATTTTTGAGTTTGATTTTAGTGGCTTTTTGGAGAGAATTTTTGTGTATTCTTTTTCACTTTTTGAAATTGTCTTAACCTCAAAATTTTTAAATAACTTAAAGGATCAGTCCAAGCGAAAAAAAGTTGCCATATTTTGTTGATATTCGGAAAGTTCGTGAAAAATGGAGTATTTTTCGTTTTTACAGTAAATTCTGAATCGCAAATAGCTTCGAGATAATTGTATTTGATGATTCATCTGTGTGTATTACAACGAAAACTTGTACATTTATTTCAAATCCCTGATTCAATAAAAAGTTGTTTATTGAAGCGATTAATCAAAATACAAAAAAATCAAATTTTTGATGCATTTTTAAAAAAATTTGTGATCGTCGATGAAAAAAGTCTATCGTCGATAAAAATCCATAACAAATTTGAATTTTGTATTTTGATTAATCGTGTCAATAAGCAACTATTTCTTGAATCAGGGATCTGAATTGAAATATATGTATGTTACCGGCAAAGTCTAGATTCTCAACTTTGCCGGTAACATGTACATGTTTTTTGTATTACATTACACGTCTGTGTATTACAACGAAAACATGTTTTCGTTGTAATACACAGAACGTTGTAATACACAAGATTCATACGCAATTCTCCCGAAGCCGTTAGCGATCCAGAATTTACTGTAAAAGCGAAAAATGCTCCCCATTTTTCATGGACGTTTCCCTGAATCTCAACAAAAATTGGGGGCAATTTTCCCGAGTAGACTGGTCCTTTAAAACATTTCCTTATCCTCCCTTTTTTAGACATGAAAATAGTGAGGATGTTCAAGATCACTTGAAACTGAACGAAAACCCTCATAAGAATATTAACAACTTGTATTCCGAAAATCCATTTTCTTGTACATCAAAAATGGTTTCTTCTACGATCTCCTCTTCAGCCGATTTGTCTACTTCGACACATCATCCACTTCGCCCAAAACAACCACCTCCAAAAATCCCTCCCAAACCATCTCATTTGACAAAGCCTCGGCGAACGAATCTTGCAGGAAACAATAAGCCCATTGATTTAATGAACCACCAATGTGCTTCAATTTATGTTAGTTCAATTAAGTCAAGGGATGAGCCTAGCGAGTGTATTGCGTCGACGTCCGAAACGAACAATGTTGTCACGGTTGAAATTTGTGATACAACGACATCGAGCGTGAATACGGGTATGATTAAGCCAGAAGTTTCACCGAAACCAATGCCTTGGCCGAGGACACGCCCAAAGTAGGTTGAAAGAAAAAAGCCTAAGCTTAAGCCTAAGCCTAGGCCTCAATTCATCTGTACAAAAACTGATACTTTTTGAAGTAATTTTATGGAAAAATATCCTCTAAAGGCTTAGGCTTAGCCCAATAATAAGGTTAAGCCTAAGCCTAAGATTAAGCCTAAAGTTAAGCCTAAGCTTAAGCCTAAGCCTACGCCTAGACCTCAATTCATCTGTATGATGCGACAAAAAGTATCCGTAGAGTGCCAAAAAAAACTACAACGCTTCAGAGGTTGTCGTAAAAACGAAACATGCTCTATTTTTCATGATCTTTTCGAATTTTGGATTTTTTTCGAGTGGGATTGGTCCATTAAAATCATCCCCCTCAAATCATGACGAACTTTTTGCTGCTGCTGTCAAACCCAAATTTGCTAACTTTATGTATGCGTTCAATTTTCATGTGACACATCTATACAAACATAATACCCACAAAGAAGCAACTAATTTTCAATTCCTTTTCTATTCCAGGTCGATTTCTCGCAAACCGACTATGAAACCTCCACCACCACCGGTTTCTTCGGCTATTGCAACTCTTTCTGGGAAACCTGTACATAATACAATAACTGCTAGTAATAGTTCTTCCAATTATACGAGTGATCATAACGCTAGCTGTAATATTTACCAGTCGTTGTCTTCGCCAGAGTCCCCTCCTCCCAATAATTTAACTTCGACTGTACCTGTGCAAAAGTCGACCTTTGTTCGAAAAGGCTCTGGTTTTTATGGGAAAGATAGGAGATCTACACCGAGGTATGGGAAAATTTGGTTTCATGTTTTTTCAAATTTTAGTATTCCAAAAATTCCCCCACCATCGCCACCAAAATGCCCAATGGTTCATAGTTATCATGATGATGAAAGATTCGATGAATTGTATGAAGACATCGAGGTAAATTATACTCAAGATTTTTTTATAACTTTCAAGAGTTCCGTCGATAGAGGTTATAGTCCATTTCAGTTGGAGTCTGAAAAAAGTTGAGGCACCACAGTGCAGTGGATAAGGTATCCGCCCGATCTGGCGTTAAGCGACGTTGGGCCTCAAATGTCTATAGATTTGAATTTTTTGGTCATTCGATTTCTGGAACTTCACTTGTGTAAACATATTTTGAATTTCTAGCATTCAATTATAATGGACGATGAGCCAGAAGCGCCCATACAGAAGTTGCCTAAAAAAGGCCTATCATCACTGTTTTATTCGCCAAAATTCACGAAGAAAAGCGAAAAGAAGTACGCGAAAAACAATACAGTATCGATTAGGGGGTATCCCACTGAACGTGAAATTTTTTGAAAAAAATTTTTGAAATTGACCTCTCTAGGGGTAATTTTATGCGGGGAATCCAAATTTCACACTTTCGAGACCTGAAAATCTTTCCCCGAATCAAGAAATGGCTATTTTTTATGACGTAGGGCCACATTGTTGACAAGAATCACATGACATGTGATTCTTGTTCAAATTTCTGTGTGTTAACACACAGACAAAACTGGATCGTCGTTTCCAAACATGGTGTAAGCAACACGAAAAGTAAGTAAGTAAGCAAACACACGGACAAGATGCCAAGCGACACGGACAAGATGCCATGTAAAAATTTGGTAAGAGGTCATTTCACTTATTGTCTTAAATGACCTCTTACCAAATTTTTACATGGCATCTTGTCCGTGTGTTTGCTTACTTACTTACTTTTCGTGTTGCTTACAACATGTTTTGAAATGACGATCCGGTTTTAGTCAGTTTTGTCTGTGTGTATATGTGTTTACACACAGCCTTTTCTTGATTCGGAGAAAGATTTTCAGGTCTCGGAAATGTGAAATTTGGATTCCCCGCATAAAATTACCCCTAGAAGGGTCAATTCCAGATGAAAAATTTTTTTTCGAAAAATTTCACGCTCAGTGATACCAAATCGATACTAGTTCCCAGTTTTTTGTAGAGAGATCAAAATTTTTTAGTCACCATACAAATGTCTATCGAGCCTATTCTTCGGATACCGAAGAAAATGAAAATGAACAGATGGGAAAGAAAATTCAGGATGAAAACAATTGGTCAAATACGATGAAACGACGAACTCATTTTGGTACTTGGGGCAAAAGAAGTAACCTCTTGAAAAGGCCTCCATCTTCTGGGATTGAGTTTGACAAATTGCTCAGGATTAAAAGTGAAATTCAGCTGAATCTTTCGAAAAAAGTAAAAATAGTAAAAAAAAACAAAATTTTTCAAAATTTAGGTCGACAAAATTCGCTCCAAAGTAACTGCTCATACCACCCACGAAACTTCCAAGTCTGAACACAAAAACAAACGCAGCTCATCCGTTTTCTACGTCGATCCAAGAACCTTGCAAACGGACTCTTCTTCAACAGAGCCAAAAACTATCGAAGAAGCGATTTATGGCGATGATTGGTCCTCGGATGAAGATCAAGAATTTCGCAGTCCAAATGAAGTTTGTGGGAACACCAGTGTCGATGCTATTTATCAAGCAAGGAATAGCCTGGAAAATAACAGCAACCCGAGCGAGCACTACTTTACTTCTGGGCGGTCATTGCCTACCTATGGGCATTATGAATTGGATATGTATGGGACTTATAATAGATATGGTGAAAAATTTGGTAAGTATTAATTTTTGTTTGTTTCCTAAAAAATGTGCAGTCCGATTTTGGAAAAAATTTCATCGAAAACGAGCGAAAAATGACGATTTTCGATGTATTTTTTGGGCCGACAAGGGTGGGGGACTTTTGCGCCCTCACATATGCGCACCCGATTTTTACACCCCGACCTTTGCGTCCCAACATTTGCGCACCCGATTTGTACGCCCTTTTCCGTTTCTAAAATTTTCGACCTTTTTTGAAAGATATTTTACAAGTCGGGTGCGCAAATGTCGGCGCACATATGTCGGGTGCACAAATTTTGGGGCGCAAGTGTCGAGGCGCAATTATTAGCGCGCATGTGTCGAGGCGCAAACGTCAGGGCGCAATTATTAGCACGCATATTTCGGGGCGCATATGTCGAGGCGCAAATGTCGTTGTGCAATTATAGAGCGAAAATGTCAGGGCGCAAATGTGAAAGTGCAAATGTCAGGTGCGCGCATATGTGAGGGCGCAAAAGTCCCCCACCCGCCAACATTACTTATGAAACAACCCTATATAATAAGAAATTTCTTTTCAATTTTCATAATTGTAATAGAAAATTTGAACATGACACACTATATGTTGCATATAGGCGGGGTGCTGTCCAATAGATTTTTGTGATTCATTCAAAACGGCCACTGTTTCAACTTTGCTTCATCTTCATTCCATTTTGAATGCCCAAACTGTACGAAACTTTCTTTTTGTTGAGCATCGATTAAGTGTGAATGTAAGGGGCCGCCGATTCGCTCATCAATTTTCTGTTTGGGGTTGTACAGGCTTAGCAAGCTCAAACAAGGGATCCCAACCCATTCAGTCATAAGCCAAAAATCAGGGGCCTTTCATTTGGTCGAAGACAGGGCGGCCCCTCCCCCCCCCCACAAATGTATGACGCGTAGCATAAACTAGTGATGTTCAACGTGATAAATGAAGGTAAGTGTGATAATAGGCTTAAACATTATCACTGTGAAATTTTCATAACAAAACTTTTTTATCATGCCATAAAAATTTTTAAGAACATGAATTGATTGCTCAAAACACATTCATCTTCTCCCCAAAATAGCTCAAGTTTTTTTTAATTGGAAAATTCAAGTTGTGAATATTTTTCTTAGTTTTTTATTCTCTAAGATGATTATTTCTATCTTGGTTTTGTCTTTGTTTTCTCTTCAATTAGGACGAGAATAATTTATGTTCAACCTTGTGCGTTATCAACGCTCCGTTTTTATTACCGATTTTTTAGAGCAATTTGATTCCCGACACTGTTCAGGCCAGGAATCTTTGTTGGCTGAAATCGAGAGTGCTTATTTCCAGGCTAAAGGCAAGCATTTACCAGGTATTTTTTTATATAATTGTGAAAAATTTACTCAAAATGATACATACAGGGTGAGCTAGAAAAAGGGCAATTTTTATGATTTTTGGGGCTCGAAAAATTTTTTTGGGACCGGAAATTTTTTTCTAAAAATGACCCATATAAAGGTAATTTTATGCGGGGAATCTATTGCACGCATTTCTGGATCATTAAGACGCTTCCTTGATCCTGATTCAGGGAATGGGAGTTAGTGTATTGACACGAAAATCGACAAATTGTCGATTTTCACTTCAATACAAAACACTCATTTCCCTGAATCAGGGTATAAATTTTTAGGTATAATTATTTTTTTTAGGTATAAAATTAGGTTCACAGTTTTCTGTGAACCTAATTTTAGCTCAATAAAAAATAACATTACTCATGTCGTGTATAAAATTTTCAAGATGCGCATAACCCATATAAAAATTTTCATGAAAAATGTTTATATTTAAAAAAGGAGGATGTTTAGATATAATTCCTATGAGTGAACAACACGAAAGCAGTGTGTCATCGGACAATGTTTCATCTGAAGAAAATTCGGACTCCGCTATCATACCTCAACAGCCATACACGCACAACAATCAGGTTCTTTTTTAAATGCTAACATTTTTATGGCCTAAAATGAGCTGACTACTACACAATTTTCACGTGGCCACTCACGTGAAAATTTTTGGTACTTATGCCCTAGGGGGGATTCTGCATAAATTTATGCAGAATCCCCCTCCCCCTCCGAACTGAAAAAAGCATAGGGCTAAGCCTAAATCTTAAGCTAAGCCTAAGCTTAAAGCCTTAGGCTAAGCCTAAGGCCTAAATCTAGCCTAGACCTTTTTTCAGCTTGGGGGAGGGAATAGTTCATAAATTTATGAGAATCTCCCCCCCCCCCTAGTGGGATAGTGCATAAGTACCAAATTTTTTCTGAAAATGACCCCTCATGGGTAAAAACATGCAGGGAACCCCCCCCCTTATTGTGTGTAGTAACTCCCAATTTTCAGATGGATAATCCAAGCTTTTCTGTGAACCTGTCCAAACCCGTTCATGACCTTCCAATTCATTCCAATCAACTCGGAATCGAAGACGAATTTTCTGCTGAAGCTGAACTAGACTCTTTAAGCACACGTGGGGTTTACACATCAAGACTACCTGAGCCACAGCCCTTATATCAAATATACATGCTTCAAGAGCAAGAGAAAATGCTTGAAGAAAGTGCCATTCCAGCACTGGCTTCATTACGCATCGGGCCGAGCAGTTCATCATCAGACTCGGGCAATTGTCGAGATGCCGATGCGTTGGAGGCGGATAGTGTTTGTGATCCGGTCGAGCAAGACGAATTGGTCAGCGCTTTGGTATTTATTTTTGACATTTTAAATTTAAAGTTCAATTTAAAAAATCTAAAGGTCCGTCGGCAATCTTCATCTGTTTCGACGGATAGTGGCAGAGGTGGTGATTCATCGTCACGTGTTACGTCGAACACATCGATGAGGCGGGAAAGGTTAACGGCGGCAAGTATTTATGGAAGCCAACGCTCGTTGTGGTGTGAATTAGCCGAGGCAAGAGAAGAAAAATTATATATTTTTTCAAAAATTTCAATTGTTTAGGTCAAAGCTGCTGGAGTTCTAGGAAGCTTGGATGAAAATACAAAGAAACTTCAAGAAGCTTTCTTTGAAGTCATTACCTCAGAGGCCTCATATCTTCGATCCATAAATATTCTCATCTCAAACTTTATGATGGCTCCAGAGCTATTGGGTATGTGTGTGCTACCAACTTATAAATGCACTAAAAACTTTTTAGGCACTGGAAATTCGAGTATTTCATATGCGGAAAGAAAACACTTGTTCAGTAATATAACTGCTATACGTGATTGCAGTGAACGGTATGACATTCATTTTCAAGCATTATAAAAACTATCTCTAGACTTCTTTGCGAATTAGAAAATCGACTTGAAGAAAATATTATCCTCTCCGATGTTTGTGGTATGTTTTTTAGGGGTGCAGAAGTTGGCATAGGCTCTAAAGGAACGATACGAGTGAAACGATCAAATAAAACGATACAAACGAAACGACATAATGGAACGAAACCAATTTCAGGGTTTTCGTGTCAATATTCATAAAAATTCAAACCCGTTTCCGGGCGTCGTCTGGAAATGAAATCGTTTCATTCGTATCGTTTCAAACCTTTCGTTTCATTCAAGCCCAGAAGTTACAATCCTTATTACCGGACAGAAATATAGTAGTATTTTGGCACGACTATAAAAATTGTTCATAGTGACAATCAGGGCTGGATTCAGGCTCCGCATATTTTGCTGTCCCGGGGCTTCTAAAAAATCGGTCGAAACAGAATCGGAACAGTTAATTTTTTGAAATAATTTTCCCAAAAAATGTGAAAATTTATTCAATTTCGGCGACGACAAGGATTCTGACTTTTTGTAAATTTAACCTTTTAGATATTCTCTGTGAACATTTCGAAAAGCACTTTGATGCATATCAATTGTATTGCTCAAATCAAGTCTATCAGGATCGCATATTAAAGCGGCTGAAGGCATTGAATTCACAATTTCTTGCATGCACCCAAAGAATAGAATCTGATCGCTTGTGTCAAGGATTAGATATGCGTTCATTTTTGATGCTGCCCATGCAGCGTGTGACTCGCTATCGATTGTTGGTCCAAGCTATTCTAGACCGAGTTTCGCCGGATTCTCCACAGCATGGTACTGCTGCTCGAGCACTTATATTGGCAAATCAAGTAAAGTTTGAATATTTATGGACAAGAGAAAGAAGAGTATGCCCTCTTTGAGTGTTTATTTTAGGCTTAGGCCTAAGCCTTTAGCCTAAACCAAAGCCTAAAGATGAAAAATTGATTTTCTTGTTTTCAGCCTGAGGGATTCTGCATAAATTTATGCGAAATCCCTTCCTCTAGGGGGAATAGTGCATAAGTGTCTATCCCTCCTCGGAGGTTACTAAATCGAAAGTTGACTGTATTAAAGATGATTTTTCTAGGTTGTGAGAAATTGCAATGAAGGAGCTCGGCGTATGGAACGTACAGAACAACTACTAGACATAGGTATGGAATGCACTTTTTAGAGGGAGCCAAACAGGACCGTATCCAGGATTTGGTTTTGGGGGGGAGGTTTGAACGTGAAAAAATGCATTTTTCTTAAGAAATTTTTTTTAAATGGCCATTTTTTTAAAAATTTGGCCGTTTCGGGGGGGGGGGCTTGAGCCTGCTTAGACCCCCCTGGATACGGCCCTGGGGCCAATCCATATTTTTTATACAAATTAGTTATTTTTTAGAACGGCGTCTTGTTTATAAATCAGCAGACTTGAAGTAAACTCAGTTTTATGAATGCACTTCCAATTTGAGATTTTAGGCGAATTCCGTTGGTAACATCCGGAAGATACATAGTAAAAAGTGGTCCATTGGTGCAAATTCAAGAACGCCGATCTAAAGGGATTTTGCAGTCACGAAATCGACCGAGAAACATCTTCCTCTTCCTATTCAGTGATCTAATATTGATCGCTAAAAAGAGACCGTAAGCTTGTATATTGTAAAATTAGGTACTTATGGACTACCCCCAAGCTTTTCAGCTTGGGGGATAGTGCATAAATACCTAAAACTATTTGAAAACGTCAAATTTTAGGAATGGTGTTTTTGTATGCAAAGATTATGCGTCAAGGCGGTTTGTCGTGGTTGAACCGATCGAGCCCCATAGTCATAAGGTCCATATTATTAACTTAAAACTGTCTAAAGTCTCATTTTTAGGTTCCACATGGTACGTTGGATGGATTGACTCGAAAACCGCATCTATTTCTCTGTGTCTTACTTCAAAACGCACATGGACGTCAAGTTGAGCTATTACTAAGCGCCGAATCTGAATCCGATCGAGAGCGGTGGCTTTCTGCTATGCGACCTCCGACTGTAATTTTTTTGTAAAATACAAAAATTGAATCTTATTTTTTTAGTGCATGAATCCAGATGAAAAGATTTATGCTGAATGGGATTGTCCTCAAGCGGTTGCTGTTCATGCATATGCAGCTGATCAAGAAGACGAGCTTAATTTAGTACCCGGAGATCTAATCAATATTTTGAGAAAAATGCCAGATGGTAACTGATTTAAAAAAAACTAATTTTCAAACATCAACTTTTTAAGGTTGGTTCTATGGGGAAAGGAGCAGAGATTGTAAGCAAGGATGGTTCCCATCAAGCTATGTGCAACAAGTTATACTTTTAAGTTTGTTCTAATTATTTAACTTGTAAATTTGCAGGTCCTTAATGATCATGTTCGAGCAAATAACTATAAGCAACGTTTAAGGGTCATCGAGGTAAAGCAAAGAACTATCCTTCAAAGAACACAAGTTTTAGGCTGCTGCAATGTTTCGTGCTCAACAACAACAAGCTCAACGAATGGGTGACAAGGCGGATCATTCCGGACCAAACTTGGTCAATCGTCTTCGAAGATTGAGCAATCCTAAGGGTCTTTTCAACGTTTCCGTTTAATAAACATCGAGTATAAGATTATATTTCTTTCTAGTCTTTCATATATGTAATTGATATTGAAATTAGAAAAGAGAGGACATTAGGACTTTCTTCAACTTTTTGTTTCCCCAACCTACTTTCTTCAACTTTTTCGATCAATCGTTTCAATGCTTTAATTTTATTGAATCAGGCAACATTGATCGATCATTAAAATAATTTTTTTTAAAGTTGAAGAAAGTAGGTTGGAGAAAAAGTTAAGAAAGTTCTAATGCCAAAAAGAAGTCTCAAATATGACTGACCATGGGGGATGGGCAAAGTCCTGACATAAGATGCAAATTTTTAAGCTAAATTCAAGATTTCTATGATGCATGTGAATCTATTTGTTTCCATTGAAACACATCAATTTTAAACCGGAAAATAGACACCTTTGCTCTTCCCCCCACTATTTCTTATAGCCAATTTCGTTAATATATAACTGCCTTTGTGATTTGTTAATATAAAATTATGATTTCTAAAATATTTCAGTTGTAACCTTTTTATATTGGGTAGTTTCAACAGTTTTTAATGGAAAAAGTGAAGTGTAACAACTTTTGGAACAACCAAATGTAGTGTAATGAAGACTCCGTAAAATCTTCCTACTAAAAAATTTTTAAAACAACTACAACATTCATATATAAACTAGTTGAGCTGCAACTAGAGTTAAGTTAGAGTAGACCCTTCTATCCCAGTCGACCTCACTCGAGTCCTCCCCCAATCGCATTTCCCTGAGTTCTCCTCCGAGTCGATCTCACTTGAGTCTCCCCCCACTCGATCTTCCATTGAAAAAATTGTTCGCACTATAAACGTACTTGCTCTGTGACGCGTTACGTGACATGTCGCGCTCTGCGACGCGTCACGCCATGTGTCGCGACGCGACGGAAGAAAAAAAGGGAAATAGAATTATCCGGATTTATCCCGGGGAAATTGGATAAATCTGGGGAAATCTTTTTCCCCGAATTACTTAGTTTGAAAATTTTTCCTCCCATAAACTTGCCTCGGTGGTGCAGTGACAAAGCAGCGGATTTGTGGCCACAAGGTCGCGGGTTCGAATCCCGCTTGGAGCCATTTTGATTCTAAATTGGCTTTGTCACTGCACCTCCGAGGCAAGTTTGAGGGGGGAAAATTTTTCAAACCAAATAATTCTGGGGAAAAAGATTTCCCCAGCCAAAAAAAGAATTCCCCTAGGGAAATCCCAACCCTGATCCTGCCTAAGGGTAACAAAACTGAAAAATAGGGTATTTATTTTTATTTTTTTTGAAAAAAAAGAATTGTTGTTATTAAACTTTAACAAATTTGGACCTTATCAAACGCATAAAAATTTTACTGTTTCGATTTTAATGATTCATTGTCGAAAGTGGGCTGCACATAACCATAAACTTCATTCCGGATGTCAATAAACTCGTGAAATCTCTTTTCGAGGTCACTAAACGATGGCCGAGATTCTGCTTCTTTATTCCAACAGCCAACCATAATTTCATACAGTGTGTCGTTTACGCCATCAGGTTGCTCCAAGCGATTGCCTGTTTGCAAGAACTCCAACAACTCTTCATCATTTTTAGTCGCATAAGGAATTTGGCCGAAAGTAAAGATTTCATACATAAGGACTCCAAATGCCCAAACATCCGATTTTTCGGAAAAAATCTTTTCGGTCAATGATTCCAGTGCCAACCATTTTATTGGAAGGTTTTCGATAGTGGATGCAAAGTATGTAAGATTTTCATCCATAAAACAGCATAAGCCAAAATCGGAAATTTTTGCTACAAAATTGCCGAACAATAGGACGTTCCTAGCTGCTAGATCTCGATGAATTATTTTTTTTGAAGCTATATATTCCATGCCTAAAAATATTGTACAATAAATCGTCAGAGTTTGTTTTTTAAGAACCGAGCGCTTCGGGGGGGGGGGAAAGAAGTTGTATTTATTACCCGTATTATGGAGCTCAGATCGTCTGAGTATATGTATTTCTAATTGTTTTGGCACGGGCAAAAAACTTCAGTTTCTGCTGGGAATCGAACCTGCAAGCAATTTATATAAGCCGATAGTATAGCCACTCGGCTATGAGGTTAACTTTGAATTATAAACTTACGTTAAAACATGATAAGGGGCCAAAAAATTTTCCTTGAAGAGTACCCCCCCCCCCCCATGATTTTGGTGTCATTTTTCTTCTCTCATCGAGTCCTATCGACTGGTAGAGGTCGTGACGGAATTGAACTTAAGGTGACGGAGATAGCACAAACAGACAGACATACATAAACACATTTGGCCAAATGAATATAACATTTTTACCTCTTGCAATCTGCCATAAAAATGATAAAAACTTCATGCGTGGAATTTGATCCTCTGCGCATCCTCTAAGGCATTTTAAAAAATCCAACAAGGATTTATCAGCGATATCAAAGACCAAACAAAACAACTTGTTTGAAAAAGTCCAGCCCAACATGCACATAATATTCTCATGGTATCCTATCTTTTTCATAGCATCAATTTCTTTAAAGAGTTGCTCCACTTCGTTTTGTCCAAAATTTTTATTCAACTTTATAGCAACGTCACAATCCATGAATCGTTGAGTATGCAGCGATTTTTGCATTAAATGTAGCGGCGCTTGCCCTTCTAGGTAGCCTTTGTACACTGTCGATGTAGAACCTTGGCCAATTACGCAGTCAAATTCAATTTGAAGATTTCTTTGGGGTATCAATAGCTGTTTCACTTGCTCTTTCAGCGATACGATCTCTTCTGAAGTTTTATCCATCTCTTTTAGAATGTTGCACAACATATCAAATTTTCTATAACGCTTTTTTAGTTGGTAGTAAGTCACAAACACGATTATTGCAACTACAATAACAGCGGCACTCGTACTTAAGCCTATAATCAGACCAGCTTTACTTTTTGAATGGACGATATTAACGTGTGTATTATTAGGCGGACTTATGCGTTCTCCAAAAACTTGGACAAGAAAACCACGCCATTCAACGCTGCTATCATTCGTGCCCACAAATTCTATCTTAACTATAGTGACATTAAAACTAATAGTGTAATTAAGTTTAGTCTGATTTGTTATCTCTAATAACGTTTTATTTCCATCAGAAATAATAAGGTAACAATTTTCTGGAATATAGGCAAATATTACTAATCTAATTGTGGCGTAATCGACAGAGTAATAGACAGTATTACTAGTATTATCATTAGCTAACTCGTAGTTTGGATAATTTGGCGACATTACAATATTAAAGAATGTATCAGTGTGGAATGCAAAAATATGATCATAGTCATATGGTTTTGTAAGACTAGTAAAAAAGGAACCAATTAAAGTACTGTTAGAAGGAATAATGAAAGAAATTAAGTTTCCATAAAAATAAAGATATTGGGTTGAGTTAAGAAGATTTTTTGCATGATTTGAATCCCAAAGCGTAAATGTACTATTATATCCCGCAACGACTGAAAAAGATTGATCTCCATAATAATCTAATTGGTATATAACAAACTGATATATATATCCTTCAATATTGCACAAGGGAACGATAAGTGATAACAGACATGATCCGTTAGTTGCAGTAATATTGATATTTTTAAATGGATTTAAATATTCAAAGAAGAGTAAATTGTCCGCAATATCACAATTGGCTGTATGATATTCAGGAATCCTTGAGACGAGTTTAATAGTGTTGTTTGAAATGCCCGCGTAAAATAATGTAACATGATCAGTAAAATTAAATATTTCAACACGTTTTGTTGGATACTGTAATATTGTATTAAAATTTGTTAAGCTTGAAGAATTATAGAGATAAATGAAGCCAGATGGAGGAATATCTGGTTCGATTCCATAGAAGTAAATTTGAAGGCTGCCACTTAAGGCAGAAATGTTCCAAATGTTATAATTTGAAAGATTTTCCAAAACATGGATTGGCTCGTCTTTCGAAAGATTAATCTATAATTCAATTAAAACATTGAAGAGACGTTGTCCTGAAAAGTCGAAGGTCCCAGACGACAAAATTTGAAGGTTCTCGTTCGACCCCGACTAGTATTATTTTTGTTATATAAAGGTTGTTTTTTCGGAAATGCTGAGTTGTGGATTTTGGCAAACTTCCACTTTAATCGATATTCGTTTCAATATTCAAACTATATTGCAATTCAGGCAAAATTTTGAAAGTTTTCATTAAATTTTGACCATCAACTTCAAAACCTATAAGCTCCGCGCTGCAATTGCCAAATCCGGTGATCTTGGTCTTAAAAAATTCGTCATTAACCATATTTTGATGAAATAGAACGATTTTCTCGATAAACTTTCAAAAAAGCCACTAAAAATGGCAAATGCCGAATTGCGGATTTTTCTGAAGGCGTAGGTTCAAATCCGGGTGGCGCACATTTCTTTTTGCCTCATTTTGTGTTTGCAAAGATGTCAAGAAAACTATTTTTTGGAAAAGGATAATCGACAAAGTCAATCCATAGAGTTGTAAAATAGACTTTCAGGATTTCTTTAAGCCCAAGATTATCAAAAACGGATGAAAACTGACGGAGGAGATACATTCTGAAACTTTTTCTTCTCTATGCCATTTTTAGTGGCTTTTTTGAAAGTTTATCGATCAAAAAATCAGGGTATGCCTCAAAGATTGGAGTATAACTTTTTATTGAAGCGAAAACTCTCTTTATGTGTTTATATAAAAGTTGTAGGGCAGATCACCAGCTTTCACATAAGTGGTCAATTATCTCTCAACTCAATTCCTACGAGGAGTTTATGACCATTTTACTAAAAAGCAAAATTTTGAGGGGGGTACCCTTATATAGATAACGCTCTAGGAATCACTGGAACACTTTTTTTCAAAAAATTTTTTACGTCTCAAAAATTAGCAAAAATATTGATTTTTGCCTGATTCAGGGTCAGGGAAGCGTTTTCAAGATTTCTCAATGCGCGCAATCGATTCCTCGCATAGAAAAACCCCATAGAGTCATTTTTAGAAAATTTAAAAAAATTTTCTACCCGGCCCTAAAGTTTATTCCCCTTTTTGAAATGATGAAGTCACCCTTAAATTTATCAAAAATGAGGAGATAGTCGTGTTGAACAGCTCATGTATGAACCTGTATATAGTAAATATAAAAAATTCTTTAATACCTGAGTTATATTAGGCGTTGTGATTAAAGTGAAGTAAATGTACCAAAAAAATATACTTTTATCTTTGTCCTGATCAGTAGAATTAAATTCGAGACAAATTTCTTCCTCTTGTGTATACAATTGGAAATACTGCTGCTCATTTGATATTTGATTATTGTATAAAATTGTTGAGGTGTTACAAACAGAGATTATTAAACTATCATGGTCATCTAGAGCTAAAGTTGCATCAATATATAGCATATAAAAGTTATTTGCATAATTAATATCCACTTTCCAACTGCAACTCATATTGGGATAATATCGGCTGGTTGAAGTCGGTTTAAATAAGTATTTAGAATCGGTTCCATTGAGGGTTAAATTGTAACTATCGCTACAGATGTCATTTTCTAATAAAGATCTTGTAGACAGGACTGTGTTGTATGATAAAATAGTAGAAGAATATATACACAATAAAATAAAAAATAATGAATACATATTTATCTAATATGTTGCACAAATATATAAAATATCTTGATTTAATCACCTGGATATTTGTTCTTATTTCATCAAGTCTAAAAAATAATTCTTAACAGGATTGAGTTTGGTTTTTAACCAGGGTGCCAAGTCGTGACTAATGAGAATAAGGAGATTTTTGTTTAAAATCTTAAAAAATAAGATTTTCTTTTAAATGGCTTAAAAAATAAGATTTGGCCTGGTTGGAGTCGGTTTAAATAAGTAAATAAGGAGATATGGCACCCCCGTTTTTGTGACGGTTTGAAACAAGCGGATATTTCTGGTGCAGTAAATTCTGCTCTACAGGATAAGTACAAAGAAAAAAAATTTTGACACCCTTCCCTATAGTCAAAAATTCAAAATACTAAAAACGTTGTATTTTTCAGTAAATTCGTTCTAACTCCATGAAGAAATCGAATTGGGTCCTCATCGACCACACATTGGAAAGTGAGAACGGGCAATAAAAACGTGCTTTCAATTGTAGGAAACGCATTTAAAGAAAAAAAAAGTTATGATAAAAACACTAAAATGGTCCAAAAGCCGATTTTCGACCCCTCGATTTCTCCAAACTATAAAGACACGGGACCTAACCTTTATGTTTTTGTTAATCACTCACTAGGTACTTAAAAATAATTTAGGCTTCAAGTTTGTAGCAACACTTTTTGTCCTACTGCCGCCCCCTGTGCGAATTTTCGCCTCTTAAAAATTTTTACTATTAAAAAAAAATTTTGTTAAAATTTCAATCAATTTGACTCTAATAATTCGGAAAATCTATCGGTTCGAACCGATTTTGGAAACCTGTCGGTTCGGTTCAACGGTTCGGGTAAAATCTTCGGTTCGACCAACTCTAGTGTTTTCATGCGAAAAGTATAATGTTTGAAACCGATGTGTGAAAAAATGACTCCATTTTTCGACCTCAAATTTATAGATAGTATGTGTCCAAATTTTTAACATATGGTCAAAAAATCATCAAAATTTTAACGGACTAAGTCGAAATACTTTACACAGATTATGAATAAGCTAGCTAAATCTTTACAGAAACATCTTAAAATACGTCAAAAAGGGCGTAAACCCAAGAGTATTCGAATGGATTTATTTCTTTGACGTGTGAAACTGATATGGAGATTAAAACGACTTCGTTCTTCGTTGTTTTATAAATAAGTCGGGTAATTGTTCACATAAACATGTTAATCACCTTCACATTACTATTTTTATTTTTCAAAAACATTATTATAGTACAAAATATTGAAAAATTTAAACACGATTTAAATGATTGCAACTCTAGTTCTCCTGTACAAATTGATCCAAATACTCCAGAGTTTTTACTCACCACACCTGACGCGAATCCTTACAATATTTCATGTGAGTGGAAGATTAAAGTTAACACTCTGAATGAAACACTTATGCTCAAAATTGATGCGAATTTAGTTTTGAATGAAAATGCTTTTTTGGTAATGACTGTTTGTGGTGATGAAAATATTTTGCTTAGTTCGAATTCGTCGGATGATCTAAGAAATTATGCTCTATATACTCAAGAAGAAGAGCTATGTGTTCAATTTACCTTTTTTATATTGGAAAAAGAACGTTTCTTTTTTTGGAGTATTCATTTTAAGCTAGTGGATGCGCCTATGAAACCAAATGTAAGATGTTCAAGTACTGTTCACATTAGCGGAAAAAAGCAGCCTATCGGCGGGTTTTTTTCCACTTGTTCATATTCAACCAGAGACCGAAAATGGGCCCCAGAAGCCCCCTCGGCCCCTTCAGGGGGCTTGAAATTTGGGCAACTTCGGGGGCCTGAGCCCCCATGGGGTAGGGAGGTTCACGTTAGCTTAAATAGCCGTACACCTGTTTACCAATAAAAGTGCGGTCACGCGAAAATTTTTAATTTTAGCTATTTTTATAAAAAAATAGTTAGTTTTATATCTATATTTTACAAAATCGGACGATTTTGTGAAACAAATTTAAGTTTTCAACCCTCGCGCACGTGTTTTTGTCATATATCCCAAAATTAGAGCCATTAGTCATTTTTGGGTTTTTCGCGAATAGATAAAATATTTTTTATAAAATTTTTGTTCCAACATGATAAAAAATTTATTTTAGCACATATACTCGATAAAAAATTATGGTTGAGTGATTTTTTATTTGAAAAATTATGCTATTTTTGTTCAACACTCTCAATGATATTATAAAGTGACAATAAGGACCTAACATAGAAAATGCCATATCTCGGTCAAATCGAATTGTACCTTTTTGTACCTTTCTGAGGTAAAAATATAGGTATCAAACATTCATAAAATTTAAGCCTTTTATTCGGAAGGCTAGCCGCTATCGCAATCTTTTAAAAATGCCCGTTTTTAAAGGATCCATTTTTTGGGGGACATAACTCCGCGTAGGAATTGAATTGGAACCTCTGCGACCACTCCTTGGAAAGCTCCGAATATGAGCTGGAACTTTTATATCAACATCTATATGTCGTTTTGGCGTCTAAAAAAAGTTACAGGCGGTTTTTTTTAATCAAATTTTTACTATATGAAGATGTTTTTAAAGGAAGGGGGTGTACTTTGTAGCCGGATCTCGAAAAAAATTTATTTCACAAAAAAGGCCCTATTAGGGGTAATTTTATACGAAAATCGATTGCGCGCATTCCCGAACGGTGAAAACGCTTCCTTGACCCTGACTCAGGAAAGGGATCGGTGTTTTGAAGCGAAAATTTGAAAGTGTAATTTTTTATTTGTCCCCTGAATCAGGGCCAAAGAACCGTTTTCACGGTTTGGGAGTGCTCGCAATCGATTCCCCGACTATAAAAACCTAAGAATCGATGTTTTCTCATAAAAATCTGAAAATGTTTGATTTTCGCTTCAATACACCGATTCCTTCCCTGAATCAGGGTCAAGGAAGCATTTTCACGCTTCGGGAATGCGCGCAATCGATTTTTCGTATAAAATTACCCCTAAAAGGGTCTTTTTGTGAAAATAAATTTTTTCGAGATCCAGCTACAAAGTACACCCCCTTTAAGTACAATTTTCATAAAATTTCATTGTAAAACACCGTGTGATCGCAAAAAATATAATTGTCTCATTATTACAGTTGGAATTTAGAAAAAAGAATAGCGGGAATCGATTTTTCATCAAATTTTTACTATATGTAGGTGTTTTTAGGCAAAATTTTCATAAATTTTTTTGTAAAATACCGCGTGACCGCAAAAAGTGCTGTTTTCTATTGAAAATTGGTGTACGAATCCTTATTTTGTTTTGGGTCGTTTTCGGCGTAGGAAAAGGCTTTTTCGATGCGGTTTTTGTTCACAAATAGGTTTTTAATATCCAAAATTTCGAATAAACATGTTTTGGAACACGATTTCGGTAAGATTTATGGCTTTTGAAATCACGTGAACCACCCTACCCATGTGGCCGGGCCGAGGGGGCTTCGGGCCCCCAAGGCCTCAAAGAACTTTTTAGTTTTTAAGACCTGAAAACATTTCCCCGACTTTTTGGGGGTAGTTAGGGGGCTTTTATTCACAGGAATCCCTATAAATACGGTGTACCTTGTTGCTAAAGACTTGATTTTTTATCTTAAATCATCTCAATCTTGATCGTGATCATTTTTATTTGATAGAGGACACCCAATTACTGTATTCTGAAAGAAAATCGGATCAAAAATGTTTTCTACCCTCTTTTAGAGACCAGTTTAACATAAAATCGAATTTTTTTTATTAAAATGCCTATAATTTTTCATAGTGTAAGCCAATTTCCATGATTTTGGTCTTAAACAAACGAGGAGACGTTGAATTTTCAAAAATGTATAATAACCATACCAAAATTCTCGGTAGTTTTTTTATTTTATGACTAAAATTATACATGTGGTGTACTTTTGCACAAAAAAATATGGGATATTTTCGAAAAAATCAAATTTATCGACAAGGAAAAAGAAAATTTCGTAATTTTTTCAGGAATACCTTTTTCAATCCTGCTCTATCGATTGGAAGAAGAAATTTAGTTGTTCGAACTCGGGCAGGATCCAAACTCAGAAAAAAATCCTGTGGGGTATACTTTTGCACCATAGTGTATATTGAAAAATAATGAAAAAGATAAAACATGAGTCCGGGTTTGCAAAAATCGTATCGAAAAGCTTTTAATCTCGCGGAGATATGCCATTTTGACTATCGGACAAATATCGACAAGGAGATCAACGGGCATTAACGGGTTAAATTTTAGACTATTTCTCTTTCAAAAAGCACGCCAATATATACATCTAACTCAATTTTGAATTTCACACAATTATTAATATCAAAAGATGCAGGGACTATTGAAGTTTATTATTATGGAATTAATTTGGAAGAGGATAGAAATGGATTTATCTACGTTTATGAATCTTCAAGTTTAAAAAATTTCTCTCGTATATTACCTTTTCCAACACCAAATGTCCTTGTGTTTTCTACAAACGCATCGGAGCTAACATTACTTTACTTTGGTCCATCTTCAAACAACATTGTTGTTATATCTAGAATTAAAGAATATCACAGTGAAAATTGCGACACAGACGACAATGTCAATATAGTGCATATTAATAGTAATAGTTAGGGTTTAAATTAGGGTTGCGCGGGATCGGGGTATAAAATTACCCCTAGAGCATAAAATTACCTCTATAATGGCATAAAATAAAATTAGCCCTAGAGGGGTCATTTCTAGAAAAAAATTTTTGGGTCCCAAAATCACAAAAAGGAACTTTTTTTGGACACCCTGTATAATTCTTCATAGGGTTTTTTTCCAGTGGACCTGTGCTTTAATAAACAATCTAAAAATACTATCAGTTTTTTATTCGAGTATATCCATAGTAAGAAAAACTATTTAAAAAACTTTAGGTCCAAAAATGAAAAAACAAATAAGCTCAAACGATAAAGGAAGCTGTTATTTTACTATTATAATGCCAAATGTAACATCCTCGGAGAATTTTGAATATTATTCTATATATTTTTCTCAATTAGTGTTTTATAATTTTTATTATAAAGGTGAAAACGACGTCATTGTTTATTCTGACTATAATAACACTTATCCTTTGTTTAATTTCAATGAAAAAACTGTTTCGGATTGGCGAAAACAATTTATTTATACATCTGGATTAATGTTGACTACAGTAATACCAATGGGAGGATCGTTAAATATTTCATTTAGGGCTTATTTTGAAGGTATTGATTACAATATTTAATATCTCATTCGGCAAAAGGTTCGCAAAAATTTTATTGCAAGATTAGGAACAAAATTTTCATAGGCAAATTCACTATGAACAAATCTTATATAGGGAAATCTACTATAGCCAAACCTCGATATAGTGACACCCCACAGGAGGGGTCACTAAATCGAATTGAGCGGGGGTGTCACTAAATCAAGGTTTGACTGTATAAATAAAATATAAAAGTTATAAATAAATCATCATGAGCTCTCATAGGCGAAATTACTGTGAGAATAAGTTTTGCAATTAAATTTGCGGAACTAATATAGTTGAAGCGTCGCACTGAACGTGAATTTTTTTAAACTTTTTTAGCGAGAAATGATCCTTTTAGGGGTAATTTGATGCGGGGAATCCGAATTTCGCATTCCTAAAGCATGAAAACGCTTCTTGAAATCAAGAAAAAGCTGTTTTTCAAACAATATGAACAATACTTATTTATTCAAGTCCAAGGTTAATGATAATAAGCATGCGATTCTTGTTATAAATGTGGCCCTAAAAAGGGCCATTGGGATAAGAAAACCATAGACTTTTGCTGAAGTTTCAATGGAGACATGGGTGCAGAGCTGCGACTTGTGACCATAAGTTGTAGAAGACTTCATTTCGTCGGCCAAAACGCGCTCTCCAATTAAATTCCCAAAGATGGTCTTTATATTGTAGGTCGTGGATGCTGTATTTGCGCCTGACGTTTGCTCGTCACTTCTGCCATTTACTTTCGTTTGAGTGTGTATTCGACGATTGTCGGGATCGATGAACTGGATATCGTTGTTGATAATCATATGACGATAACATTGCGTAAGATTCCGAAGAGCACGATATGCACGCCATATGTCGGACATCAAAATTGTACCAGGACGGGGCATGGTGTTGAATTCGAGTCATCAGCATGGCAGAAGATCTTCTAATAGCAGGCATTTAAAAACGAAAGTCCATAGCCAAGTTCAATGCTATCAAAAATCCAAAACGGATTCCGTCGCACACGTCTTCCATGGCGTCCCTTTCGCGGAGTCATGAATGTTTCATCTACTTCGACAATGACGTTGTGCCCGCCTATAAAACCGGATGAGATTCGAAATAGCGAGAGCAGATCTTGCGAAACTTATCATACCAATGGACGACCGTTACATAATTAGTCTTCGTTTCATATTCCACTTTTGCCATTGTGCCAATTTCTTGAGCTAACTAGGGAACGTTCCCAAGTGCTACTAAGCTTTTTTAATAAAATTGTTGTTATTTTTTAGAGGGTCGAAAATGATGTAGAATCGCATAAAAATTTTTACTCCATACTTATCTGGTATCGAGGAATTCAGAATTCAAAGTTTGGTGCATTGGCTCATAAGGAATTTAAATCGTATTTCAAATTAAGACCAGGTAGTCTAGTGGATAGAGCAGTAGTCTGATAGCCTGTATGCATAAGGTTCCATACCCTTCGTATTTTTTTATTTTAGATTTCAACACGTCGAAGTTGGCACCACCGTTAGAATCCCGGTTCCACATGTGGATCGAGCCAAAGTTGATCACCGTAATGTTATGGGCGTTGTTATAGAAGCTAATAAAGGTTTTTATCAACTTGGAACCCAAAATGGAATTTTGTCGCATTTATACACTAGGAATCAATTCGAGCCGACATCTTCCAACTTTCTTTCAACGGATGAGATTCCATCAAATTTTACGTCTCTTCGATCAGCAGCCACGTCGTCTTCGATGTTTGGACAAGGTTATTTTCACTGCAACTGCACTACTAACTGCAATACGAAAAGATGTGCTTGTTTGAAATCCGACAGAAAGTGTAATTCGCGATGCCATAATAGCCTTTCTTGCAAAAATAAATAGGAATTTAACAATGTTTTGAAATGTTTATCATGTCTTGTTGGATTAGATTTTTGGTTTAACTTTTAAATTGTTATTTCTGGAATTATTATCAGTTTGATTATTGATTTTTGTTTGATTCACTTTATTAATTTATTGCTCAATTTAAAATAAAATTAAGAATTACTATTACTTTGATTTTTTGAATGCGAATAATATTTTAGACTTAAAAAATTTCTTAGGACATTTTGATTCAGTCAAAATGTCCTAGGAATATCTGATATTCCTAACCTATCAAAATCCCTGTAACATATACACTGTTTTAGTTTCAACAAATGATATAATTCAATTCGATGATGTATTATATTATGTAGATATGTCGCCTAGTTATCCATATACTTCTAAAGTAAATGGATTTTATTATATCGAACAATACGTGTGCAATTTGGGTAATGCAGAATTCAACGTCAGTTTGTATGCGGACATACCAGAAAATTGCTTTTTAATTATTCATGCAGATGATACTTTATACTTTCAATATTCTAATGTCACATTATACAACACAAATTTGACGTTCGTTTCAAATCAGTTTACATTTATGTTTGATGGTTCCAAGTCACCTTGTGCAGATTCTATGTATAGAGGATTTGTCGCGCTAATAGAAGGGCGCTATGTGTCACCTATGAATTCGACGGAGTTAATAGGACCAAATAATGTTTTAACTATTGGTCTTTGCGCCGGGGCCTTTGTTATAATATGCATTTCTATTATTTCTGGAGCAATATTTATTATACGAAGAAGACAAAACAGATATAACAAAATCCTCGATATATTAAAAGAAATGCATGTATCATCGGAAGAGATTGCAGAAATGAAAGAAAAAAGCGACGAATTTATGATTATGAGAAAAAATCTCCATATTTATTTTGATGACTTCCTTGGCAAGGGTGTAAGTTCAACCGTATATAAAGGACTTTTATTGGGAACAGCACCTTTGCATGAGCAACAGCAAACTAGAAATACTGAAAAGTTTGTTGATTGTGCTGTAGCCGTGAAGGTGGCCAATCGTGTTGGACACATTGAAGTGGAAGAGCTGTTCAAGGAAATTAATGCAATGAAGCTGATTGAATATCATGAAAATGTTGCCTGCTTGCTAGGATGGGCTTTTCATCGCGAATCGCTGTGCTTAGCTCTTGAAATTGCCAATAAAGATTTGTTGGCTTATGTGACAGAGTTTCGGGAAACTCTTCAAGGGATAATACCATATGAAAATTTTATATCGATTCTGAGACAAATAATCGAAGGTAAAATGCTAGTTTTGAAAATTAGAGCTGGCTGGTTGGAGATTTTTTGGGGAACGAAGGGGTGGACAGTGCCGTAGCCACCGGGGGATAAATTGGGTAATTACTCCCCCCTAAAATTCAGAAAAGTCGAAAAAAATTCTCTTGGTCCCCTCTATCTAACTTTGCCCAAATTTTTTAAAAATCCTAATGGTCCCCCATTGTGATTTTTCACCAATTATTTTTAGGTATGCGCCATATTGCTTTGAAGGGTCTAGTTCACCGCGATCTTGCAGCCAGAAACGTTTTATTATATTCAAATGATCGCATTGCCAAAATTTCAGACTTCGGACTCTGCTCTTCTTGTGATCAAACTTTTATTTACCAATCAACGCTGACTAAAAAGCTCCCAATAAAATGGCTTGCTTTGGAATCATTAATAGAAAGAATTTTTTCTGAAAAATCGGACATTTGGTCGTTTGGTGTCCTTATGTACGAAGTCTTTTCATTTGGCCAGATTCCCTATGATCCTATGAACAATGACGAGTTATTAGTCTTTCTTCAAGCAAATGGAAGACTCGAGCGTCCCGATAATATGACTGATGAGTTATATGAAGTCATGTATTCTTGTTGGTATAAGGACGTTGAAAAGCGTCCAAACTTTGCTCAACTTCAAGAAAAATTTGATCAATTTTAATTAATCAAACAAGGCACATCAACCCCAAATAAAGGAAAAAATTTTTTTCCTTAAAATCAAAAATCCGATTGCTATAAAATGTTTGTACAAGTGTGTTAGTTAACATTTATTAAGACTTTTTAATTTTCATCTGTACAAAAAAAAGTTGATTCAAAAATACGTAAATTCATGCATTTAAAGGGGGGTGCACGCCCTCGAAAAAAAATTTTTTCTCCAAATTGGCTGATTTTTGGTACATGGGGGTTTTCGGGCACGAGAAATCGATTGGCGCAAGTCCCGAGTTCCAAAAAAATTTTTTTGACCCCCTATCGGGGTACCCCATGTTAAAAAATCAATTTTTTCAACATTTTTATTTTGGCTCCAAATTGGCTGATTTTTGGTACTCGGGGGTTT
>OZJO01020987.1:0-38986 GCA_900406225.1 Acrobeloides nanus
TCGATTTTTCCGCAAAAAATTCAAAAAAGTTTGTGTATTACAACGAAATGCATGAGCAATTTCAAACGCAATTATCTCAAAAACTACAATGATTCAGAACATGCCGTAAAAACAAAAAATGCTCTATTTTTCATGATCTTTCCGAATATATCATTTTTCATATGATTGTAAATACTGGACTGGTCCTTTATCGTGACCCCTAAGGCCGAAGTGAGCGCATTTCGGAATTTCCTTTTCGCTTGAATGGGTCTTACATAATTACCCATTGCCAGAAGTCCCAGAAAATAGAAAAGTGTTGTGTCGGAACAAAAATGCAGTCCAAGAATACTTTGAATACCACTAAGAATTCCATTGAAAGGAAGCGTTAACATATCAATAATACCAAGCAAAAACATAAATTTATAACAGGAATGTTTTAAGAACTCCGGTTGTGACATAGCTATCATGATTGGTATATAAACTATCTATAAAGTTAAGGGTATTACCGAAGATACTTACAAGGGGGGGGGCACCAAAAGTTGGTGCGATTTCCAAAAAATCTGGTATATTATTATAGAGTACCCACAACTTGTCGGAATTTTATAAATGTCAAATTCGGATTCTCCGCACATTTTTACCCCAAAAAGGGGTCGTTTTTAGGCAAAAATTGCATTTTTGCGACTTTTTGCTTCAATACATAATACACCTTCCTGAATCAAGGAAGCGTTTTTTCTTTTCGAAAATGTCAAATTCGGATTCCCCGCATATTTTTACCTCTAGAGGGGTCATTTTCAGAACAAATTTTCACGTGGGTGGCCCCCCCCCCTATTGTGTAATAACTCCCACCTTCTGGTGTATTCCTCTTGTTTGCTAAAAAATCGGGTCTAAATTTCAATGTGAGTGGAAAGGGAGTGGATCTCTTTTTGGTCAAAAACTAAATGTAGATTGAGGCATAGCAAAGCTCTGTATAACGCCTATCAAAATCCAGTTATATGCTCTGTACTTTTTACCATTACCAAATATCTAGAGCAATTACTTACCTCACAAATAATCCCTGCGCTTAAATATAAAATTCCAATTGGAATATTAGGTTCCGCTTCTAATTTCCATTCTTCCATTGATTTACTAGCACATTTATCCGGATAAAGAAGTTCCCATTCAGCTCTATTGAAGAAAAAACTCAATATACCCATTCTCAAGAAGCACAAAACTCACTTGAACCATACAGTGAGTTTTGACTTTAACCGACGATGACTTTAACCAAAAACGTCATCGTCCATCGAGATCATTTTATGTAACAGGCGTCTCCAAGAAATTTTTATATGTCTGGTGCGAAATACTTATACAGGGTGGTCTCAAAGTTCGTTTACAGCTTTATTTTAATGACTTATATACAACTTCTAAAATAAAATATCGCTTTAATCAATGTTATCAGGGGGTAATTTTATGCGAGGAATCGATTATGCGCATTACCGAGCCGCGTTAACGCTTCATTGACCGTGATTCAGGGAAGCGGTAGGTAATTTGAAACGAAAATTTCCTGAATCAGAGTCAGGAAATTTTTTTCATTCTTAAAAAGTGCGCGCAAACGATACTTCGCATAAAATTACCTCCTGATAACTTTAAGTTTGAACGGCGTTGTAATAAAAGTTGTGAACGAACTTTAAGACCACCCTGTAAATCAAATTCAAAAGTTTGCACATGACATACATTATTTATGCCATATTCATAAATTTTTATAACACAAATTATCTATAATTTTAACGACTTCTTAGAGATTATTATGTTTTTATAACTTTTAACTAAAAAAGAGAGACATACATAAAGTAATTGTTACTTTATGGGTGTTAGGTCGTTTGGAATAATAGGTAGTTCTTTTGCAAATTCCATCAAATCGTTATATTACAAAAATAGCATCATTAGGAAATTTTATATGCGCGAAATATATTGCACGCATATCAGAAGCTTAAAACTGCTTCTCTGACCCCGATAGGCATGGGCTTTTTGAAAAGAAAAAATGTAATCGACTCTTTCCGGCCATCGCAAGATGACCGGACCAAGATGAACTTCGCTGTCAAACTTGGCTGACAAGAGAACCGCAAGTTCACACACGCTCGGATTTTGATAAAACCGGTATCGTTCGATTCCTCATACCCAAGTTTATTATAAAATTTTTTGGAATTAATGGCAGACAAGGCTTCCCTGAAAAAATAGGCAATTTTAGTGCATTTTTTAGCCAAAAATACAGGGCTCAAAAGATAGCTTCATAACTTTTTACTGTTAAAAGATTCTGACGCTACTTCGGCTAGGGAAACCCAGTCAACATGGTATCAAAACTTATGCTAAAAATTCAAAAATTTTGTTCGAAAATGCGCTTTCTAGGGGTAATTTTACATGAGAAACACCATTCTGATGTTATTTTCACGCCAAATGTTTCAGAAATTGTGAAAATGAGTGTTTTTTGAAGATGACATTTTGATCAACTTTTATATTTTAGTTATATATAGCTAAAATGGCGAATCCTCGAGAAATCTGAGAAGGGATTTGGTCTAAAAGAGCTTCATGAAAAGTTGAGATTACCTGTGACGGCTCAATAGCCAGTCGATAGTTGAAAGCAGTAAGCGATCGAGTCCTTGATGATCCTCTCAAGTAAACTTTGAGGACTTAATGAATTTCGTTGTAGATCAGCCCGGAGATTCGCCTCACACCTCCTCTACGGGCGAGACGTCGGCTTGGTGATGCCGGCGATGTTGTCGCGTAAGATCTTTCGATGTTGCTTGGCGCCGATTTGACCCTTGCCCATTCCTTTTCCACCATTACCACGTCCGACTATGATGATCGATAAATTCTTGAAAGTGTAAAAAAAAAAATTCTTAAACAGAAAGGGTGAAATAAAACTATGCGATTTCGGAGAATCTCGCTTGCTAGAAAATTCTTTAGCTACTACTACAGCAGGAACTTTGTTATATTTTTCTCCGGAGCGTTTCCAACAAGATCAATACGATGTTCGTTCTGATGTTTGGAGCCTGGGTATTGCTTTAGCTGAAATTATACATGGAAGAATTCCATATAAGGGCATTGATAAAGGTGATCCTGATCGCTTCCTATATTTGAAGATACAAAGAATTATTAGCGCTATTACAAAAGAAGAGCTTGTTCCTAAATGCTATGAGGAAAAGTACTCAACAGATGCCGTTGATTTCTTAAAATCCTGCCTTGAATCTGTCGAAAATCGGCCAAAATTTGATAGTTTACAGAAGAAAAAATTTTACATTAGATATAAAAAAGCTGATTTTAAACTTTATATTAAGTATCTTGTTGAACAGGTGGAAGCTTTAGAAAAAGAAGTGACACTTGCATAAAATAGAAATCATAAATCATGTTATGTAACAACCGTTATAAAAACAAAAATATAGGATGGACTTAAATAACGTGCTTTCTTCTCCCCCCCCCCCTATATCGAGATTCTCATGAGTTTTTATTCTTTAGGCAGTGGAGTAACCAAGAGATGAAGGTGCGCCCCCATCCCGGCCAGAAGGCCGAAAAATATACTACCTTATGATTTTTGGCGTGGCAAAACAATTTGTTGATTTCCTATATTTTTGAAATTTTCCGACAGAGTGCACTCTCCCCTCCCCTACTCTTGCAACTACGCTCCCTACTATGGGGGTTTTGATTACGCCACTTTCTTTAAGTCAAGGTTTTTGGGGTAATTTTATGCTAGATCGATGCGCGCATTTTAGAAGCATGAAAAAACCAACTTGATTATGATTCAGATTTCGCTTCAATACACCACCCTGAATCAAAGTTAATGGGCTATTTTGGATTCTTTTTTAAAAGTCATCTTCTGGAGATGATTTTATGTGAGGAATCGATTGCACGAATTACCAAGGCGCGAAAACGATTCTTTTACACTTATTCAAACGATTTCGCTTCTATACATCATCCTTCCTTGAATTAGAGTCATGGAATCATTTTCATGTCTCGTAACCTGATTCGAATTTATTGCGCGTAAAAAATTCTACAAAACCCTTCCACGAATGGATCTCGCTATCGGCTACGTCACTGGTGCAAGATGGAGTGGTGGATGGGTAGCACTAATCACTTCCAAAATCTATTATGAAATTTTACAGACCATTAGAGAACCCTTATTATTCTCTTCAAATCCTAAAAATTGTATCCTTTGCACTCGATGATTTTATGGCAAAAGGATAAAATCATCGAGCGTAGAACTTTTTAAAATTCGATTTTTCTTATACAAATATAACGTAAAACACAATACCGGTATAAAAATCAAACGGTACGCAGCTTCAAGGGACTGTGTGAAATGTCAAAAAACTATTTATTTATTTTTCTAACAAAAAATATAATTGTTAAAAAAAATTAAGCTTCCATAAGCATTTCTGCATTTATTGGCTTACGTGTCAACTCAAATGTTGCCTTGAAAATTTTTCCTTTCATAATTTCCTGAGTTAGGTAGATCTTCACCTTATCTTTTGTTACGTTTACTTGTGTTATAGTTGGAGATGGAAATATGTCCTGGATGCCACTTTTTAACTTCTAAAATATGTTTTTTTTTAATTTTAAATTTTTTACTTCTATGCTTGATTCTAAATCATCCCAAGTAAGTTCACATTCATTTTCAAAAATAAGGTTGATATCAAAATCTGCTTGTCTACAATATTCAAAGGCATCGAAATAATGTGTTAGTATTATAAACAAACAATCGAAATAGTAAGAAAACTAAATTTTTACATAAATCAACGATATTTATTTTTGCATTGACAATAATTGAATTTGTAATGGAAAAAATTATTAACTTTTATTAGGCAGAAAATCTAAGCCTTAGTAGAAATTCTAAGCCTCTCAAGTAGCCCAGCCTAAGCCTAAGAAGCTTATGCTTAAGAAGCCTAAGAATACTAATCCTAAGAAGCCTGGCTATGCTTAAGAAGCCTAAGAATCTTAAGCATAAGTCGAAGAATCCTAAGAAGCCTAAGAATCATAAGAAAGCCTAAGAATCTTGAGCCTAACAAGGGCACGTATCGATCACGATCCGTACACCGCTCTAGGGGCTGTGTGAAATGTTTTTTAAGCCCTCCTTCCATACCAGACCCCCAGCTACGTCCTTGGGGGGGGGGAGGTACATGTTCTTATATGAATTTTAATGTCCAATCTCAAAATACGAAAAGTTGTTAAAATATATTTAAAAAATACATCATCTTCATCATCATCTGGTTCACGGTGTTCATATGGAAAGAACCAACTTTGCTCATAAGTTAAAATTTGAAGATTTGGTAAACATTTTGAAAAATCTGTTAGCATAAGTTTCCACCCATCTTTATGAAAAACCAATGTATCAAAAATTTGAAATTCAAATTTCTCTATGTACGGATTCGTGCGTGCTTCAATATCACTAAAAGAATGAACTTGTAAATAAATTATTTGTAAACCCTGTTTCAGAGTCAAAATCCACAAACTGTGAATCAATATCTCATTGCACGGTGCCCCCTCTGCGTAGGGGTATCCCCTGTGATCAAAATTCAAAAATTCCTTTGAATTCATGTTCCCATGCCCGAAAACCTCGCGTACAAAAATCGGAACTCTTTCTCTTGGAGAGACGCAATCAACAGGATTCCAATAACTGATACTTTTTTGAAGTAATTTTATGGAAAAATATCCTCTAAAGGCTTAGGCCTAGGCCTAGGCTTAGGCTTAACCTTAGGCTTAAGCCTAGGCCTAAGCCCAACCCTATGGTTAAGGACTTTGGATTTTGAATTTTGGGTCCAGCTTTTTTTATAGTTGGAGCTGAAACGGACTATATCTATTTTATCTACCTTTTTAAATAAATATATATATTGACACGAAAGTGGCGAAAGTTAAATTGCGTCAAAATTAGGGGTTATAAGTTTTAACCCCAACACTCCGGAAAAATTTTTCAGAATTTTTCGATGCGCGCAATCGATTCCTCGCATAAAATTACCCCTAAAGGGTCACTTGTTAAAAAAATTTTTAAAAATTTTCTACCCGGCCGTAAGTTGGACCCTCCCTTTAAGAATTGAACGATATTGAACTTCTTTTCGCGATTTTTGTTTTTGACACTGAAGCAGAGCTTAACTTGCTTAAAATGAAGATCATCAGCCTCAATTTCTTGATAATCGCAAGTTGGGTTACTAATAGTAGTGTCAATAGCAACCTCTTTAGCGACCAAATTTTTAAAATGCCAAGTAGGAAAATATCTAAGCTCCTCCAGAATAGAAAATACTACAACATCGGAGGATAAACTCAAAAATTCCTAAATGATTGATACACAAACTGTCCACTCTTTTTCATAAAAGTGATCGACTTTAAAACATACTTTAGAATGAATAAATTCAGCCTTTTCCGCTAAACTAAATTCTTCGATCAACAAATATTCCAATTTCAAGTCATTTGAGAGTTTGTCTATGAATTTTCCGGGAAATTCCTCAATTTTCTTGAGTGTTGATATGTTTTCATTTATTACACGTAAAATTTCAACAGAGAAATTTGAAAGAGATGAGAAAGTTAGTGATTTTATGCCTAATTTTTTGTTTAATTTATTCACATTCGGCACTTACCTGGACCACGTATTTGTCTCAAAAGCAAATTATAGTTGTCTGTAAAATTGAAATTCTCGATTTGATAATCTGATATTCGAAGTTCACGAATTTTGTCACCATAATTGCATAGGAAATAGGAAAAGAATGAAAGAGTACAATGAATTTCAGGATATCGCTACAATTATTGTAAAGCCCATTTCAACCCATAATCCTAAAGGAGTTCTTAAAAGTTAGTAAGGAGCGATCCCATCCGATCTGGCAAGTTAGGCAACTTGGGCCCGCGGGTTCGATCCCCGGAGGGTAAAATGTTGAAAAATTAAAAAATTTTTAGCAGACCCCCTAAATTCGACCTCGTAGAATTTTTGCCTATTTTTATTTTTCTCGAAAAATTTTTCCTTTGCCTGGAAATTGACTTTAAAAATCATTTAAAAAATGAAATCTTAAATTATGATAATTCTATCATAATTTGTAATCTCATTCTATGAATTTTTTTATGCTAATTTCCAGGCAAAGGAAAAATTTTTCGAGAAAAATAAAAATAGGCAAAAATTCTACGAGGTCGAATTTAGGGGGTCTGCTAAAAATTTTTTTATTTTTCAACATTTTACCCTCCGGGGATCGAACCCGCGGGCCCAAGTTGCCTAACTTGCCAGATCGGAAGTGATCGCTCCTTACTAACTTTTAAGAACTCCTTTAGGATTATGGGTTGAAATGGGCTTTATCATTCGTTTCAAAAAGTTGTGCCGCTTTTTTATTTTTGTGTATATGTCCGTTTCAACTGGAGTGCAAAAAGTGGTCCCACCATAATAAAGTGGTAAATCTTTCGCTTTTTACTCACAAGGAATAGTCGCGAAGTGTCAGTCAACGATTTTCAATATTTCGAAACAAATCGATAGATAACATGATTATAAGACACGCTATGTAAAAATTTCTTTCCCATACGAGGTTTAAGGTAGGTTTCAGAACATAAGAAGTGCTTAAAAGAAATTAGTCACTATATGCAAAAAGTTAAGGTTGAGGGTGGGATTCGAACCCAGACCATAAGTGTTAAAGGCGAAAGCGCTATCGAATGCGCCACTCGTACTTCGAATCATTGTCTTATAAGGGCCACTACTAATACGTTCGGACGGCTCCCGAACGGACTTTAGTTCACTAATAACTTCACTAATTGCGTTCAGACGCGTTCGGAAACATCACTAATAGGCGTTCGAGCGCATTCAGAAACGTTCTGACGCGTTCGGAAACGTTTGGATGCGTTCGGACGCGTTCAGAAACGTTCGGACGCGTTCGGAAACGTTTGGATGCGTTCGGGCGCTCGTCCGAACGCCTTCGAACGTTTCCGAACGCGTCCGAACGTTTCTGAACGCGCCCGAACGCCTATTAGTGATGTTTCCGAACGCAATTAGTGATGTTATTAGTGAAGTCAAAAATTTCTGAACGAATTAGTGGCGGCCCTAACTTTTATTGTGTACTAGTCACTTATAAGGTGCCCACTTGTCAAGTTTTTCATTCATTTTTGTTCACTTGTCACTAATCAAGTACAACAATCGACCCCAGCTAAAACGGACTATACAAACCTAACCAGCTTGAAACTGCCACAACTTTACCTGAAGGAATTTTAGAAAATTTTCTTCACCGACCCCCTAAAACTTGGGGCACTATTATAATTTTTCAATTTTTGATGGAATCTGCAAAGCCGGTTACTTTCTGAACGACCCAATACTACTGCCATTTATTTACCTTTCCAATTGCTGGCGTTTTGCTAATTTCAACATACTCGTAATGACCAAAATTAAGTTCGTTTAAAAATATGGCATAACATTTCTTATTGATTAACTAAAATTTAGATAAGTAAGCAAATATTTAACTACAGGTTGTTCAAAAAGTTTGACATATTTTTACATCCAACTTTTGAAGCCTTATCTCCGGCTTCAGTACAGCTTTTTTAATGCGGTCTTTCGCCAATATATACAAGTTAGAGATGGGGAAATTTTTATGTAAAAATTATTTTCAAAATTTTCAAATTTAAAAAAATTCAATTTTGTTCAAAAATTTATTAGTGTTTATTTCTTTCTTTCTGCATTCTTAAAAAAAGACGCATCGAGGAAAAATAATTTATACATAAAAAATTTCCCCATCTCTAACTTGTATATACTGGCAAAAGACCGCATCAAAAAAAGTTATACTAGAGCCGGAGATAAGGCCTCAAAAATTTGGATGTAAAAATAGGTCAAACTTTTTGAACACCCTGTAAATCTTACAGGAAATTTCAAAAATTTGTTTTGAGCAACAACATTTGATTGTCTATTTGATGGACTTTCAACCAAGTTTGCACAGATCTCTTTTAGCAAATCATAATCAAGGGAATTTATGCTAACCATACCCCCATATGAGGGAGTGCCCAACCCCAAACGCCTGTTATTAGCAATATTATGCGGAGGTTGGCATTCAGCAGAACTAGATACAATAGGTTCTTGAACACGGACACCAGTTGGCATTTCTGATTGCGAAGCGGTACCATCAAGGCCATCAATTGTAACTTGCCCGCTTTGGAGAGCTGATCGCAAAAACGGCAATGTCTTTTGAAGAAATGGAAGCAAATTCGGCTGTGCTTGAGAATGAAGCATTTCTTCTAACTTTATTATAAATTCTTCTGGCCTAATCGGTCCATAAATAACACATATAATCAATTCCCGAACTAGAGTTGCAAATTGAGGCGACTTCTTTTGCAATATATGAATTAAAACCTTGAAAAGTCGTGCACATTTGTGAACGTCTTGTTCAATCTGTGCTTGCAATCTTGATTGTTGTTCTGATTGAGAGATTGCGACTTGGATTTGTTGAGGTTGCTGAGTTTGTTGAGCCTGAAGTTGTGAAATAGATCGCTCACCAAGTCCTGGTACCAGAAATTTAGGTCCAGATGGAGCAGATTGATGTTGAGAATCTGCCATATTTTGCCTTATACACGGTCTTTCTAATCAAAATTATTAAACAAAAACAAAACGATGTTTGAAAACAATCAATAAGGTCTTTCAAGTGCTGACAAAGTATATTCGAACAAATAAATGAATCATCTTATATATGCTAATAAAAAATCTCGCAGAAAATGGATGTCTCCAACGAAAACAACTAATCTGAAAAAAACGTTGGGAACTTATACAAAAATCTAATATTTTATTACTATGATGAATCATCATATGACAAAGAGACAAGAAAGAAAGTGATAACAATCCATGCAAATCAATAGCTAACCCTTATTTGAGATGTTATTTAATTAGCTAGATTATTTTGAAAAACTACTTTTTTCTTCTTGTTATTTGCTCTTGTCTAAATGGGAAATTGTTTCGGATGCCATCGACATCATCATCATGTAAGTAGGGTTGCATAAACGCCACCTTTAGATGGCAAATGCCACCTTTTTTGTACCATTTTTTAACTAATGCCACCTTTTTTGCCACCAATTTTTTACCATTTTTAAAGAAAATCCTTTAAAAGCCACCTTTGTGGATAACTATTGCCGCCTTTTTAAAAAAGTCATTATGCATCCCTATATGTAAGTGACTAAATAATATCGCGGGTCAAAGTTTTAAAGGGATAGATAATGAATGAAATAGTGTTTTTAGAGTCACCATCATCATGGACACCACCACCACCATGGTCATCATGAAACCGTCTATGTCTATAACCCACCGCCCAATACTCAACCTTATTATCCTCCACCAAATTCTTATGGACAACCTATTAGTCAGAATGGACCGTATATTATAAATAAACATTGTTGTTAATTTATCTAAAGGAAAGTAAAATTTTTTTGGAACCATATAAATTGAAGGATTACTGGCTACTGATTATCTTGACCCTCCCCCACTGAGCAGGATAGTCATTTCCAGAAATCTCTAAACTTATCACGTTGTCTAAGAAAGTTCCTCTTAGGGGGGAGGGTATCAACTTTGAACAGTCTTGGAATCCCCGACGGCTGTCCAAAGTTGAGACCTCTCTTCCATCAGTGATATTTGGGTCTTTTAAGACCTTTTCTCTCTATATATTGTACATATTCTATTGTATTAACATAAAATGGTTATATAAAGGTAAGAAATTAAGTCATTAAAGGACAAGTCATTGAGATTGTTTTTCTTTCCTCTTCTCACCCCCCCCCCCATGGCCTAGTTAAAAGGTGGGGGACAAATTCGTTCAGCAGAATGCCAGTGTGTTGCCGAGCAACAATAGCTATCAGATGACGACAAATGTGATATCTGCCATATTTGCCACATGATTCCCAGTCACATATGACAAATGGGATAAGTTTTGTCACACGTGTTACACCGAGGTGTTCGATGTGACACATATGTCACGTGAGGTATCAGATGTGACATGTGTGTCACATAAAGGCTAGAGTATATAAAAGACCCTGGAGTGGATAAAGTAGCTCGTCCAATCTGGCACGTTAAGCAAAAAATTTTGCTCCATAAAAATTAAAAAGATTTTTTGATAATCAAAAGTTTTAACCCATCGGGGATCGAACTTGCAGGCCCAAAGTTGCTTAACTTGCCAGATCGGACGAGACGTTTCAAAACTTGAGTAAGGCGAAGTTTTTCAGCATTAATAAGAGTATCGGAAGGAACTGGCAGCTCTTCAAAATTAAGAAATAACTTTTTAAACTCCAATTGAATGCTAGGTGTAGAAATAGTGCGCTTAGAATGAGACGGCAGAGCCGATTTCTTGGATAAATTTTTGGCGGTGAACTGGAGGGAGGGGAGGGCTTAAAACGAGCTTCGACTGTAGTCCCATATATAAATGAACAGATAATTTTTAAAATTGGGCAAAAGTTTTCGGACTCGAACCCAGATCTTCTGGCTACCGTCCAAGTGCACTACCATTGTGCTACCGAGACCTACAAATGATGCCCGTTAGTTGGTAAATACTTGGTGGTGTATTTTCCACTACTCACACTGTGATTAACACCTGTGTGCCATCCGACCGATTAACAATACAAGACGGACGTAGGAATTACCGATAGGTGATAGCTTTTTTTGGAATTTTTGGAGCTCAGATTATTACCACGCCGAGAACGTGGAAATACCAAGATTGTTTATAAATTGTATTGAAATCTATTCCGTTCATTCCTATTTTTACAACAAAAAGTTTATTATTTGGAATTCTTGGACAGTCCGCTTTCCTACAGGGTGTTTCATAAAAAATCGTACTTTTCAAAAATACAGTTGTGCAAAATTTTTTTGCTTCAAGCGGGATTCGAACCAGGAACCTTTGTGACACATAAGCCGCCGATTTGTCACTGCACCACCGAGTCTGATTTTGAACATCCGTTTTTTCAAACTAAGTGCTAGTTAAAAAATGTCGAAAAAAATCGATATTTTCCCTGAATCAGGGTCAGGGAAGCATTTTCAATTTTCAGCGATGCGCGTAATCGGTTTCTCGCATGATTTTACCCCTAAAAATTCAAAGATTTTGTCATACAACCGTATTTTTGAAAAGTACAGTTTTTTTTTGAAACACCCTGTATTATTGCCCATCTTTACATTATACGAAAACTTTTTTACTATATTAATAAAATTTTTCTTAAATAAACAATTTGCGTTATTCAAAAAAATCAAAATAGTATTTCATCCATTTTTTACGACAATAAAGATCGAGAGCAGCCCTAAAAAATCGAATGTTATTATTGTTTGAAAAAGTTGAGTGGTTGAACATAAAAAAGGATATTTAATTTTAATCTCTCCACTACTACAGCCTCAATAATCAAGGATTGTTTGCGGAACATCAATTTGATGATTCATCGGAGGTCTTCGCGCAATAGCACTCAGTTCACTAACATTCCGGCAGGTAGCCTAGAATATAGCTATTTGTTTGATTTATTTATTATGCGCATCAAAGTGCTAAAAAATTTTTTGATTTTTGTGAAAACAGTTTTGAGCTATTGAGCTTTTGACAAGTGATTTCATTTTGATTTTATTATAAAATTTCTAAAGCCGTCAAATTCGTCTTTGGATTTTTGAAAGCCGTTTTTTAATTTACTTAAAGGGGGGCGGGAACCACTTTCATCAGAAAATCCGGTTTTTAACAGAAACAAAGTTTTTACACGTATGATTGGTTATATATAGGGTAAAAATTGTGAGGAATCAATTTTTAAAGAAATGAGACAAATTCGTAACCCTATTAATTCTAAAAAATATTCTTATGATGTTCATAGTCAATCATCTCAGTCTACAACAATGGGTAAAAGATGGTATGAAAATCGACATGCTAAGTAAATCTTTTAAATAAAAAATTTAAAACGCCCTCTATAGACACACAATTATGTCGACATCCAGCGGATTTTATGCATTGATTTTAACAATTTTTGCATTAGTTTTCGAACTTGCTCATTTGTTGGCATCCGAACAATCGCAACTTGTTCGAGTAAAAGATCTAGTAAGTCGCATTTTGGTGGTATCTCACTTCACTCACTGTACAGTTCACCCACCAAGAACACTTCACCCACTAGAAACTTCATCCACCATGGTCAGATTATGCACCATGGACACTTCACCCACCATAGACACTTCACCCACTGCACAGTTCATCCACCATAGACATTTCACTCACCATGGACACTTTACCCACCGGACAGTTCATCCACCTTTTCAAGACCATGATGAACTGTCCAGTGGATGAAGTGTCTATGGTGGGGGAAGTATTTATGGTGGATGAACTGTCCGGTGGGTGAAGTATCCAATGGATGAAGTGTTTATGGTGAATGAAGGTCGGTAAATTGTCCTTGGTTGGTGAACTGTCCAGTGGGTGAAGTGAGATACCGTCCGCATTTTTGCATAAAAAATTTCAAAATTTTAGATAATGGGAGCGTATATGTATGGTTTAGGAATCTTGTTTTTATGTTTTTGCTATTACGAAATTTGGGCCAGGAATCGTCACAGACCGATTCCACAAAAAGTTCAAACTTTGATTCGATTGTCTACTGTTAAGTAAGTTTTTGGATCAAATTCAAGTTTTTTTTGTTGAAAATTTAGTTCTGATCCTAGAAAAAATAGCTCAGATTCGACTAAAAGTATTCCATTACGAGAAGAAATTTTAACTGCGGGAAGTTTGTTTTTACGCATCGGATGTGTTGGTGGGTTATTTACAAGATAAAAAATTTTACGGGCTTTATAGTTTTTGGAATAATAGGAATAATTTATTATGCATTGGCAGCGGTTTTGTGTTTTCATGACGATACTTGCAAAAATATTACGGCCGTACTATATTTCTTAGCTATCGTTTTTATTTTGATCCAAGGACATTTTATTTTTTGCAATTGGAAGGTAGGGATAAAAACGGGCTAGTCATAGGTTACCAAGGGGGGGGGGTACAATACCCCCCTAACCACTCATCCTCGGACCTTTCGCCTTTATAGTCATTCATCCATCCATCATGAGGGTTCGTGTACCCTCCCCCTTCCAATTCATTCATCATATAACTTTTTGAAAATTTTATCATGTACCCCCCCCCCTGAAAGGCCATTCATCCATCGATCCTGAGGGTCCGGTGTATCTCCCCCCCCTACTGGTAAACTATAGGGCTAGTTTTGCCAAATTTTTTAGCAGCACAAATTTTGCATAACTTTCTGCGTCAACAAGTTTTTCCCGAAATTTTTCGTCGGACAATATTTGCTGACAAATTTTGCCAGACTTTATTCACCAGACATTTTTCGCTGAACATTTTCTTCCGACATTTTTCGCCGGACATTTTTCCCGAAATTTTTCGCTGCCATTTTGGCAATTAGTAAAAGTAGTACCGGTAGTGCCGCTCGCTACCAAATATGCGAATTTTAGCAGAAAAAGCAAAATTTTTTTATATATTTAAAGGAGGGTGAATTTTATAGCAGGATCTCTGAAAAAAACTTTTTCCTTTTTTTTAATAAAAAATCACTTTTAGGGGTAATTTTGCATGGGGAATCGTTTGCGCGCATTCCCGAGTCGTAAAAATGCATGCCAGATCCTGATTCAGGAAAGGGTTGGGGGTATTGAAGCGAAAATCAATGAAATTTTGGTTTTATTCGGAAAACAGTCGTTTCTAGTGTAACTTTGTATGATAAATCAGGATCAGGCATGCATTTTCAGGGATCGAGAATGCGTGCAATCTATTTCCCGCCTAAAATTACCCTCGACGTTTTCTCGGTAAAAAACCGATTTTTTTAAAAATTTTCACTTCATTACCCCCAACCCCTTCTCTGAATCAGGGTCTGGCATGCATTTTCACGACTCGGGAATGCGCGCAATCGATTACCCATTCAAAATTACCCCTAAAAGTGACGTTTTTATAAAAAAAAAGGAAACAAATTTTTTCGGAGATCCTGCTGTAAAATTTGCCCCCTTTAAATATATAAAAAATTTTGCTTTTAAACAGTTTTTTCTGCTAACATTCGCATATTTGGTAGCGTGGTACTACGGTAGTACCGGTACTACTTTTACTAATTGCCCTCCGGTAGTATCGGTAGTACCGGTACTACTTTGACTAATTTCGACATTTTTCACTGCACAAATTTTTCCGACTTTTAGCAGCGGTGATAATTTTCCATAGTTCCTACGTTCTTTAACCACTGCAAATAACGTCGAAAAATTTGGTGCAGCGAAAAATGTCAGCGAAAAAAGTCCGGCGAAATTTGTCAGCAAATATTGTCCGGCGAAAATTGTCGACGCAAAAAGTCAAGCAAAATTTGGGACTATAACTTTTGTCACGTATTAGGTTTGTCACGCTAACTTTTGTCACGCAAAATTTTTATCTCGGAATCATTGAAGTTTTGAATTTTATTTTCAATTCAAAATGTTAGATTAGATCATGAAAAAGCTCGTAAAAAAATTCCGAGTCAAATTCTTTTTCCTATAAAAAGTTATGTCGTTTTCAATTTTACAAAACGTGACAAAATCCATGACAACAGTTATAGTGCCAAAATTTGTGTTGCAAAAAAATCTAGCAAAACTAGTCCGTTTGCCAAAAAGACCTATGTTAAGGTCCCTGATCTCAAAAATTAACAAATTTTTAGATCAGCAAAACAAGTTCTCATTTTATCGCCAGATTTGGTACAATGCATTTAGTTGGGGCTAATTTGTGGACTTGGTTCAGGTTTATTTTAGTAGAAGAGGCAGTTATGCATGGAGAAGTTCAGTAAGCACATTTTTTGTTCCATAAAATGTGGTTTAGTGAAATTTTTGAAAATGTTTCAACACCAGAAGCGCCAGAAGAACAAAAAGAAAAAATTTTAAGAATAAGACCAACTGTTCATGCACTTTATTCTTCTGGATCTTATCAATGTCAAGGATCAGAATGTCTTTTAGGTAGATTTAGAGATTTTTTAGTGATCTGAAATTTTAGGCGGTGTTTCTGGATTCATGTTTACGAGTTTGGTAGAATATTCTTTGATTGGTGCTGCTGTTATGTACATCGTTTGGAGGAATATCAAACATGAAGATGATCATGCTTCTTTGAGAGAAAAAACTGAAATTTTACGAGTAAACCTGAAAAATATTTCATTCGGCAAGTTTTTGGGGAAGAATCTCTAAGAAAATTTCCTTTTTAGGGGTTATTTTGGGAACGATTTTCTTTTTACTATGTATAGCCTCTATGATTTTATACTATGTTGATTATACGAATGGTCATGATCAGATTTCAACTTATATCTTTAGTGTCACAGATTTATCGAACGTATGTCGAACTTTTTGTGGAAACAGTTAGTAGTAATTTTTAGTTAGTAGTAATGAGTATTGCATGCTTATTCGGATTATACCAAATGCGAGTTTTAACTTACGCAGATTTGTCAGAATATGAAAAAGATGATGGAGAAGAAAGTCAGGTATAGAAATTTGGGTTGGCCACACTTGCGCATGAAATATTGCGCACCTACATTTGCAAGTGCACTTGCGCATGTGCATGTAGCATTTGTGCATGTAGCATTTGCGCATGCACAAATGTGCATTCACTTTTGCGCATTTGCAGATGAAACATTGCGCACCTACATTTGCAATGCGCATTTGTACTTGCGCAAATGTTAAATGCGCCAATGTGTATGCGCAATGCCCATGCGCAAAAGTGAATGCGCATTTGTGCATGCGTAACTGTTAAATGCGCAAATGTGGGTGCACAATGTTTTATGCGCAAGTGTTGCCAACCCAGAAATTTCGACTTTTAGGCTTGATTTCCAATTTTAGGAACTCTTAGATATGATTCTTTTATGCGTCGGGATGATCGGAGAAATGATTTATGCTGGCTCTGGTCTCGTTGGGCTAACAAAATCTACCAATTGGGATGGTATAACGGTCGTAATCTTACTTACACTAGTTTTCCGACTCATACAAGTCTGACACTTTTTCTTTTTTGCTTGTTCAATTTTTTCTAGGTCGGTCTTCAATCAATCCTAATTTACATCTCCCAAAAACTTCGGATGGACGAAGATTGGCAATTCAAATTCCAACCAGGAAAACAAGCCATAACTTTTCTACTCATTGGTAACATCGCTATGTTCTTAATGAATTTCTTTGAATCCGAAAAATTTGGCGTATCTGAAACAGTGGTGGCATTCTTCGGCAGAAAAACATGGGTCTATTTGGTTCGAAGTTTTAGTCCATTGACAATATTCTATCGTTTTCATAGCTCTGTTTGTTTAGCTGAAATATGGAGAAATGTTTATGCTGAAAGGGTTGAAAAATAAATTTGTTTTATTGTTTATTGTTGTTAAACCATATAGTGCTATACTACATATTGGTTGTTATGGTATAGCTAATTTTTCTTCTAAGCTTTTCATCGGTATAATTTGTGTGCAAATCTGACCTCTAATTTTTGAGATCGACGACATAGACAAATGAGTGGTGATGAGTTGTAATTCAATGAGTAGTAATTTGCTAATGAGATAATTTATTAGACATATCATGTCAATATATTGAGAGTGGTCGAAATACATGCATACTATAGTTTTTTATCTATCATTCTTTGCACTTGGAAGGTAGGGCAAAAAGGGAGAGAGAAAGGATATTTTTTTAGGATTTTCTTCGTTCAATACGTATTTAACCTTTTTACCAACAGAGAACTAGATTTTTCCATGTCAGCGATACGATCCGAAAATTCATTAGTCAGACGACTAATTAAACAATGCATGAATCAGCATTACTTCCGATCTTAACACTCTCTGACCGCAATATTGACATGATATGCCTAATAAATTTCTCATTAACAAATTGCTACTCATCGAATTACGACTCATCACTACTCATAGAATACAACCGTGAAATATATCTGGTTTGGAAGTCTTATGATAAATTGGGACATTTTAAAACATTTTTAAACCCCAAATTATCCATAAACAAACTTAGTCAAATATGTCTTCACCGGTCTCACCAATTGACCTATTGGATTTTACAAGTTTTCAACATTCAATACCGAAAACGAAAATTGTTTATGTAAAGGAAACTTTCCGTCCTTGGCGTTGTTGTTGCATAAGCATTCATCCTAAGAATGCGGCTCGTATGGCATCTATCTTTATGTTCCTAATCTCTATTATTTTAACAATAATCTATTTTAAATTCTGGATGAAGCTAGAAAATTCTTGGATTTTATTAAGCCTAGAAATATCCCGTTTCACAATTGGATTTCTACTATTTATAGCAACTTTCAATAATCTCAGACGACTTTATTGGCTCTTTGTGATTCTTCTATGGACGCATCTTTTGTGTAATCTTGTTTTATATTCCTGGGTGTTTTTTAAATGGAATCATCCATCTAAATTCTTTGGATCAAACATAGATAGTACTGATGGTATTACCAAAGCAATCATGGAAGAACTTAAAATTTGGAATGTATTAATATGCATTGTCTGGTTTATCTTTACATATATTCTTATGAAATTTAATGTGAAAGTAACTCGCATGACATCTTATGCTACAAATGCTATGATCATCGAAAATAAGATTCGTAAAGCAGATCTAGAACTTGTTTGAGGAGAACGTCCGAAGCATTTCAGATCGTATCTGTTCATTTAGCTCTCATTTTGATCATTTTTGGAGCTCGGATTAAACCATGGATTAGAGAACGTGGAAATCTAGGTAATTTTTGAAATTGGGCAAAAGTTTTCGAACCCGGACCTTCTACCATCCAAATGCACTACCACTGTGCTACCAAGACCTACAAATGATGCCCGTTAATTGGTGAATACTTGGCGGTGTATTTTCCACTACTCAAACTGTGATTAACACTTGTGTGCCATCCGACCGATTAACAGTACAAGACGGACGTAGAAAATACACCGTTAAAGGGGGGGGGGTAAATTACGGTACGTCGGTAGCAAAAATTTTTTTTCGCATAGTGAAATCACTACATACCCCCCTATTTTTGGTGCGAAAAACATGAAAATCGCGTTAAAAAAATTCCTAGCCGCTTCAATAGTGGTCACAATGAATTTTAGGGGTTTTAGAAAAAAAGTATACATATAGGAATTAGGTGTTTTTAGATGGAAAAATGAGGTCAAAACGTGATTTTTCTAAAACCGAGACCCCCAAAATTGGACTAAAATTCAATCTGACCACTATTGAAGCGACTAGGAATTTTTTTAACGCAATTTTCGTGTTTTTCTCATCAAAGATAGGGGGTATGTGGTGATTCCAAATGCGAAAAAATTTTTGCTACCGACGTACCGTAATTTTACCCCCCCCCCCTCTCTTTACGTATTTTTTAGAAAATACACCGACAAGTATTTTTGTAGGTCTCGGTAGCACGATGATAGTGCACTTGGACTTTAGCCAGGAGGTCTGGATTTGAGTCCCGGTCGGGTCCGAAAACTTTTGTCCAATTTCAAAAATTATCTCTCATTTATATATGGGACTACTTGCATGATATATTTATTATTATTAATTTATGGCATTGTTTTTATCGATTTTAAGCTATTTTATTTGATAAATTCATTAAAGGATCAGTCCAGTCATTTACAACCATATGAAAAAATGATATATTCGGAAAGATAATGAAAAATGGAGCATTTTTTGTTTTATTCTGAATCGTTGTAGTCTTTGAGATAATTGCGTTTGAATTTGTTACAAGCTCTTCGTTGTAATACACAAACTTTTTTGAATTTTTTGCGAAAAATCGATTTTTGCATCAATCTTTTAAATTTTCATAAAATGAACATTGTAGCAATTTGTATAGCTAAATGAGACGAACAAAATGACACCAAAATTATCCAATTTGAANAAATTGGATAATTTTGGTGTCATTTTGTTCGTCTCATTTAGCTATAAAAAATTGCTACAATGTCCATTTTATGAAAATTTAAAAAATCAATGCAAAAATCGATTTTTCTGCAAAAAATTCAAAAAAGTTTGTGTATTACAACGAAGAGCTTGTAACAATTTCAAACGCAATTATCTCGAAAACTACAGCGATTCAGAACATGCCGTAAAAATAAAAAATGCTCTATTTTTCATGATCTTTCCGAATATATCATTTTTTTCATATGATTGTAAATTACTGGACTGGTCCATTAAGCCTGAGGAGATAGAGCTCATAAAGTTTCATAGTGTTATATAGTCTATAAGCTATAACTCGTTGCCTCAGAGTGTACACACTGGTACACATATGTACACACATGTACACACTGTGTTATGTACACATGAGTACTCGTGAGTTGAACACATTGACCCAACATTTTCTTTTGTCTTAAATAACCAATCTATAAAGGAAAAAATTCAAATTCGAATCCTACGACGATTTCGCTCGTGTGCACACAACACATGTGTACACGGGACAACACTGTTCCAAAAAATTAAAACATTTTTATTCCATAAAAATTAAGGAAAAAATATTCTTTTCATAACAGTGGCGTAGCCAGGACCTTTAGAATGTGGTAGGAGCCAAATCACCTTATGATTTTTTCGATTTTTGGGAAAAATTTTAACTAAAATTATAAGGGGGTACTGTTATGATTTTTCTTAGTTTTTCAAGTCGAGTGGAAAGGGAACCACCTCTAGTTTCACTCCTACACCACTGTTTCATGATCTTATAGAATCGAGCACCACTTTTTTTTAATAGGTGTTCGTTTTGACATTACTGCACGAACAGCTTCATCGAAAACCTAAAAAGGTGTTATTCAAAATCGTTTGCCCAAAAAATATTCTTACTTCAGATAAACCTTCATGAGTTAGAGCACTACATTCCAAATATTTGATCGCCTTTATTCTTTTAGCACAATTTTGTCCCTGCATTTTTGTTATAGAATTTTCTCCATCGCTATTCAAACTTTTTATAACATACGGATTCGGATGGCGCCGTAAATCCATTTTAGTTCCTGAAAATTTTTAAAATAAAAATATAAAAAAATATATTACCAACGAGTAAAATCGATGCCGTTGGACAATATCTTCGAATTTCTGGCACCCATTTCCTAGTGATATTATGAAAAGACACAGGCTCAGAGATCGAAAAACAAAGGATAAATATATCGGTGTTGTGATAGCTTAGGGGACGAAGACGATCATAGTTTTCCTAATAATTTGAGGCTATGTTTAAAAAACGAAAGACTACCTGTCCAGCAGTATCGTATAACGTAAGATTTATCAGCAAATTGTCTACATTTATTATAGTTGAATAGCTGTCGAATCTAAAAATTTGATACAAGAACTTAGTTGCTACCGGGAATTTTCAAAACAAAAAGGGCAGAGAAAAAAAACAAGTGGATTTGTGTTTAAAAAAATCGAATGGCTTTTTCGGAAGAGGCTTAAAAAATGAATTGGTCGAAAAATAAGCATGCAACAACAATCGAAAAATAAGCATACGATCTGGGTGCGAAAAAAAGGGTGGTACCAATAGAGCTGTCATAAAAGTGACAAACTCGTCACTTTTTGTGACAGTTGTTACAATTAGTGACAAAAAAGTTTTTCACTTTTCTTTTCTCTAAGTTTTACGGTGCCACAAGGAACCGTACGGTTCATGGTTGACAGTGATCAGTACGGTTCAACTTAGAAACGCACCCGACAAGTCTAACAATTGTAAGCCTATTTATGTAAAAAAATAGTGATTTTCATAAGAGAATTTCAACAACAAATAAACTAAAAATCTTACACGGTTGGTAGATATTCCTTAGGGAATGAGGATGTTGTGTAAGCCATAAGCATGCATGTTTTCCCAACCATACCATCACCTACGACGACACATTTTACAGATTTTGAAGGGTCCGACATTTAACGAAGGTTCAAGTAATTATTCAAAAGTTAAACCAAAGTTTTCTCTTACATAAGCAAATCAAAAAAAGTTTGCCATAAAACAGTCATGTTTCTAATGAATGTGACAAATGAATCACACTCTAAAATATAAAAACGAATTCGACAAATCTAGGTAAGATGACAAAAAGTCTGAAATAAAAAAATGAGATGAGACAAAATGACAAAATATTACTAAATTTTTTACGATCGATGAAATTTTCTTGATGATCAATCAATTTTTACGATCGATCAATTTTTTTTTGAAATGGCCAACTCAATTTTCCTTGAGTTGTACAGAAATTTTTAAGTATTAAAGGAATTCAAAAATTTTTATAAATTTAAGACAGTTTCTTTACAACTACATTTTTTATATTAAACATTTATGTCAAATTTGTTGTTCCAAATTTTTTGCACATTATCTCCAAGTCACCGGGAAGAGAACGGAAGCACATTTTTTCATTACCTTCAACTCGCTGAGTAGAGAGCCAAAAATGTCCAATTTTAGGCACATAAATCTTTGTTAAATTTAACAAATGCGACAGTTACTGTTATTTACGTAAATATCCGGAAGCAATATGACTCACACTCTAAAGTATTATACGACTTCTCCTTCAATTTCGGTTGAAAATAATGTTTAATACACACAAGTTTATACTAATGGTCAACTTTCTTCTAATTATGAACACAACCTACGACTAAGCAAACAACTGAGCATACAAAACATAAAATATAATAAGAAATGATCACCTATCATAGGTGTAACTAGGACACTGATTAACTATTGCGTACTAGGAACGTGTCATGTGGTGGTGAGATATTAGGATTATAGTTGATGAAGGTTTTCTATAATTTATTATTTTTGATCATAGAATTCTTCTACAGTTGTCATCTCTCTCTAAAAAGCCGATTTTTCTAATCGAATCTTAGAAATTTTTTAAGATAAAAACGGAGACTTGTTTAGAAAAGCCTCTCGGAAGAATATCACTGACACAAAATTGAATTGTGTAGTCTAATAGGAAAATGTCGAATTCGGATTCAAAAAAGTGGTATTTTTCAATGTTGCAAATGAATTTTAAAATGTCGATATTTGGTTATAGAAGTCGATTTTTGACGAAATTTTCTATCCTACTATAGTTTTTCTAGTCGGGGAATCGATTGCGCGCATTTTCGAGGCAAGAAAAAATTTCTCTAATCCTGATTCAGGAAATACAATTTTTTGAGCCACTTTAGGGGTATAAAAAAACCCCGATTTTTAAAAAAAGTCTGGATATTGACACGAAAACATGAGTTTCGCTCAAAAAGACCGATTGGGTCATATTCAGAATACACTCTTACCCACTATTGAAACTATTGAAAAAAATTTCATCGAAAACGAGCGAAAAATGCCGATTTTCGATATATTTTTCGGGCGCAATAACATGTTACAACCCAATAAGATACGTTATTTGTTGATCGTTTTCGATGAAATTTTTTTCAATAGTGGGTAAGAGTGTATTCTGAATATGACCCAATCGGTCTTTTTGAGTGAAATTCATGTTTTCATGTCAATATCTAGACTTTTTTATCGGGGTTTTTTATACCCTTAAAGTGGCTCAAAAATTTGTATTCCCTGAATCAGGGTTAGAGAAATTTTTTCTTGTCTCGAAAATGCGCGCAATCGATTCCCCGACTAGAAAAACCGTAGTAGAATCGAAAATTTCGTCAAGAATCGACTTCTATAACCAAATATCGACATTTTAAAATTCATTTGCAACATTGAAAAACACCAATTTTTTGAAAAAGTCTGTATATTGACACAAAAATATGAATTATTCTCAAAAAGACCAATTAAATCATATTCAGCATACACTCTTACCCGCTACTGAGAAAAATTTTTATCGAAAATGAGAATGCCGATTTTCTATATATTTTTTGGGCGGCAACAACTTATGTTACAATCCAATACTATTGAACAAGAATTTAAAAATATTGCCATTTTTGATCCAAACGGTATGATTTCATCAAAACGAATTTTTTAAATTCATTTTCCAGATTATGGCCATCCTACTAGCAATGTAGCCATTTCCTTCTAGCAATGGATATTTAGCGAAAAAACTCTTTCAGCTTGTGAGAGTTTTTTCGCTAAATATCCAATGACTCAAACGTCAACATCTTAGTGATAAAATGTTACGGTGTATTGTAGACGACAATCACACAAGCTCTTGTGATTGTCGTCTACAATACACCATTCCAAGATTGTATTCAGGCCTTTAACGATTTCAGATCCTAAAAAGAACTCTTGGAGAAAGTAAAGTCTTGCGATAAATATCATTAAAATTGTTTATGCTGATATTCTTATAACTATACTTTGTTTTGATGTTTGAGTTATCATCTAATAGGTGTTGATTTTTATAAATGTCATTATAAAGTTAATTGAATTCGTTGTATTAAAAAAGTTATAAAATTTTGTGTCATAAAGCATATTGTTAGTGGTTTTTCGAATTACTTTAAAAAACCTTTTTTTAAAGGTGTAAAACCTTTAAAACCCAAATTTCTTCTGACAAGCCTGTTGTTATGTTAGAGAAAAATCTTTAAAAAGGAGCAAAATTTCAAAAAGAAGGAAAATGTCCCTTTTTGGGGTATTATAACATCCCTATATTATGGCATGAAAGAATGGATTTTTTCGAAAACATTCGTTTCGAATCAATATCACTCACGATTGCATTCAGTACTGATAAGAAAAATCGATGTATTTAAAAAATTCTATCATGTAAATGTTTTTTATGTTTGCCATGCTATGGTCAAATCAAGTGGTACTATTGCTAGATTATCAAATCCAAAACTAATACTCTATTCTGACGTAGAACATGTTGTTAAAAATCTTGAATTGAATATTAAGAGCATTAACAAGCTTTACTTTTCTAATAGCCGACGCTCATATTTATTTATTCCTGGGGATTTCAAATTCAAAAATGTTGTTGATACCAATGTAGAACTCTACTATTATCAACCAGAGAATATTAATGTTGTTGTCAAGTTTGTGAATATCAAATTTCAAAGAGGTTCTACTGATAAAATTCATGAGAGTTGCAATGCGATAGACAACGAATTTAAAGCTCTTTCATCTGTAAGAAATTGTTCTGATATTGTTAATTTCTATGGATTCTGCATTCTTAAAGACCATGCGTTATTTGTTATGGAATCTATGGAGTGCTCGCTCTCGGTCTATATCAAAATACATAAAGAAAGAAACGAACAAATAGAAGAAACCAAAATTGGAAAAATCGTGGTCTCTATTGTTAGGGCCCTTAAGTTTTGCGAAAAGCAAAAGATTTTTCACCGAGATATTAAGCCGCAAAATATTTTGTTAAACCATTCGAAAGAATTCCAAGTAAAATTAACTGATTTTGATGTTGCAAAAATAATGGAAGAATCTATGAAAGGCGAAGTTAGTACAAAGGTAAGCTTTTGAAAAAGATAAAAAATTGTAGAAAATTTTACGTATTAAAGCTTAGACTTGGACTTAGATCTTGGTCTAGGATTAGGGTTAGATTTTTTAGTTTTTTTTAATTTACATATTCCATACTGGTTACTTGATTTCTTTATAAAAACTACGATTTCAGGGGACTCTTTTGTATATGCCACCAGAGAGATTTACTAATTCCAACTACGATCGAAGTAATGACATCTGGAGTTTGGGCGTTGTAATAGCAGAATGTGCAAATGGCGAATATCCTTTTAAAAATAAAATGTCCGAAGATCATTCCTACAGAGTGGAAGACAATTACAACAAAGCCCGGCTTCAAGTCTTAGGCACCATTATCGACGAAAAATTTTTTCAAAAATGTTTTGGAGAAAAATATTCCGACCAACTTAAGGACTTTACCAAAAAGTGTTTACTCCCCTTTGAAGTAAGACCCAAGAAAGCGAGAGAACTTATGGAATTGGCATTTTACAAAACACATTGTGAAAGTTTAGAAGATGAACAACCATGTTCGTCTAATCAATTGGTTAATCAACCAACAAATCCAAACTCAGATCAAGATAGAATCCAAGAAAATACAGCAACCCCGGTAAATTTTATTTTATTTTTTTTTAATATCTAGCCAAATTCAGACATCAGATCAAGATGAAAAATCACATGATAATGTTCAAATTAACGCTCTGGATATATCACATAATGCTAATGATCAAATTAACACTCCGGATATATCACATATTTATAGTGATCAAAATCCTTTAATACCAAAACAAGTATAAACCTTTTTTACATATGAAAAAAAATTATAGTACTTAAGAAGGTTTTAGCGATTTATATTAAAAATTTAGCATCTCAACAGAATACCCAACAAGAAATTGGCTATTATTTTAATCGTGATAATACTAATAATACTAGCATGTATTTTGATTTTAATCTATAAAAATAAAGTTGGTAATGTTTTTTGAAAAATTTTTATTCTAAAAAATTTAAGATGAAATGCAGACTTCAACCAGCTCCATGACATCCGCTCTGCCAACTACTACAACCAGCTCCATGACATCCGCTCTATCAACTACTACAATCAGCACTACAACTCCAACGATTAAATGCCCAGATGGGTCCAAGTGGTTTTATTATAATAAAACCAACGCTTGTTATTATGTAAGTAATCAGGGTTGCCATTTTGATTAAGTTTAAGAAATTTTTGCTTTGGGCCTAGCTGCTTAAATCTCAAAAATTTCACTTAAAAGTTTCTTAATAAAAATATCACCTAGGAGTGGATCTATAGAGTTAGGCTTAAGCTTCATAGGTTCATAAGCTGAAGAATGCACTCATAGCTTACAAGGGACCTTTCAGATCTGCGAACTCTGAATTTTTTTCAAACATAGCTAGAAAAAAAGAGAAAAATACGGAGATTCCGAAAATAATAAGCATTTCATCCTATAGGTATGAAAATTTTTCGCAAATTGCATTACAAAATTGCAAAAAAATAATAACGTGGCAAAAATAAAAAGTACGAACTGGGTATCGAACCCGAGACAGGCGGAGTAAAAGTCAAGAGAGTTACCACTACACTATTAGGTACATGTTGAATATATTATTAAAAATTTTTATAAAGGAAAAGTTTTTTTGTTATTTTTAATCAAAAAATTTTTTTAAATTTTGCAACAACTATATAAAAATTTATAAATTTAAATTAAAAAATTAGAAAAAAATGCAAAAAATGAAAATTATTTATGTTGAAAAACACAAAATTATGTTGAAAAACAAAAAATTGTGTTTTTTCAATTTTTGCATTTTTTCTAATTTCTTTATTTAAATTTATAAATTTTTATATAGTTGTTGCAAAATTTAAAAAAATTTTTTGATTAAAAATAACAAAAAAACTTTTCCTTTATAAAAATTTTTAATAATATATTCAACATGTACCTAATAGTGTAGTGGTAACACTCTTGACTTTTACTCCGCCTGTCTCGGGTTCGATACCCAGTTCGTACTTTTTATTTTTGCCACGTTATTATTTTTTTGCAATTTTGTAATGCAATTTGCGAAAAATTTTCATACCTATAGGATGAAATGCTTATTATTTTCGGAATCTCCGTATTTTTCTCTTTTTTTCTAGCTATGTTTGAAAAAAATTCAGAGTTCGCAGATCTGAAAGGTCCCTTGTTAGCAATAAATCTATGTACTTAAAGGACCAGTCCACTCAGTTACAATCATATGAAAAATGATATATTCGGGAAGATCATGAAAAATTGAGCATTTTTTGTTTTTACGGCATGTTCTGAATCGTTGTAGTTTTCGAGATAATTGCGTTTGAAATTTTGAATTTGTTACAAGCTCTTCGTTGTAATACACAAACTTTTTTGAATTTTTTGCTTTAAAATCGTGAAAAGATAGCATCAACCAACAGGGAATTTTATGCTGAACAACTTTGCTAATTGAAGTTTGAGTAAAAAATTATTTTCTTCGATCTAAAATGCAAAATAAGTTTAAATTAAATTCATGCAGGGTTTTCGTTTCAATATACAAAAATTGAAACTTATTTTGCATTTTTGATCAGAGAAAATAATTTTTACTCAAACCTAAATTAGCAAAGTTGTTCAGCATAAAATTCTCTGTCGATTGATGCTATTTTTTCACGATTTTTCCGCAAAACATTCAAAAAAATTGATTATTACAACGAAAACATGTACACAAACTCATATTTTCAAATGCATTTATCTCGATGGGGAAAACGATTCAGATGATACCGTAAAAACAAAAAATGCTCAATTTTTCATGATCTTTCCGAATATATCATTTTTTCATATGATTGTAACTGAGTGGTCTGGCCCTTTAAGCAAAGGCACATAGGCTTAGGAATAGATGGAAGCCCAGAGATTCGATTGTTTCTTGCTTTTTTAAACTTCTTTAAATTCTGGATGCGAAAAAAACTTAAATTTCAAATTTTACGACTGCAAGTTTGTAGGTAATCTTATTTTATGAGATTCATATGTTTTATATTCTTTTATCATCCAAGACTTTTAGGTAGACCAAGGCACAATTTCGTGGCATACAGCTCAACATGATTGTAGAAAATTGAACAATAGATCGAATTTGGCTTCTATTATATGCCAAGCAGAAGACGAATTTATCCTAAGTATTGAGTCGTTTCATAGATCCAAAGCTTTTTACGTTAGTTCTTCTATACCTCCTATAGTCTTATATTATATTATCCTTGCTATAATTCAAAAGAATCTCAGAAAAGCCTGGAGTTTATGAAGCGACTTGCTTCCGTTAAAAAATCAAATTTTTTCATACAAAAATTTAGGTATAACTTCATCGATCTATCCTCACCCATCGAAGATCGCCATTGGTTTGCATGCTCCAGACGCAACTCTAGGTCTACTTAGCTACGAATGGGTGGACAAAATGGCGCTCAATTATACCAACTTGAGAACAGATCCGACTCAAGATATCAACGAGCATTGTGTTTTTAAAGAAATATCTGACGGCAAATGGAACTGGAATATTGAGTCGGCTTGTACTATGGAAATTCCCATTATATATGTTTGCAAAATAAAGTTGCATTGAACTTTTATTTAAAACTCAGCATTAAATTAATTTCAAAAGGTTCATGGTCAAACAAACAAATGCAAATGCAGTGACAGAGAAATTTTAGCACTATAACTTTCGCCACGTTGCCAAAAAACTATAAATTTCACCATGTTTGTGTCAATATACATATTTATTGCAAATCAGGCAACTCAATTAGCCTGAAATTAAATGTTTATTGACACGAAAGTGGCGAAAGTTACGTGGCGAAAATTATCGTGGCAAAAGTTACGTGACGACAGTTATCGTGGTGAAAGTTACATGGCGAAAGTTAGCGTGGCGAGATTCGTGGCGAAAGTTATAGTGCCGAAATTTTGGTAAAAGTTATCGTTTCAAAACACAAGCTGCAATAAATTAAAATTATCTGATTTATACGAGGTGCAATAAAAAATTTCATGGCATAACTTTTTATAGAAAAGTTTTACGAAGAACTTTTTTGGTGTCATTTGAAATCTTGTTATCTCGGCTTTAAATGGCAGTATAACTTTTCGTACAATTGTGGTTCGTACGAATTTTTCGTTGCCTGACTATCAATAAAATCCGTTTATTAACACGAAAAAATTTAAACCAAAACAGATTTTATTGATAATCAGTCAATGAGAAGTTCGTATGAACCACAATATACGAAAAGTTATACTGCCCTTTAAATGATATCAAAATCAGACTATTGGCTTTTTTCTATCACAATTTATGGCTAAAAATAGCTTGAGATATAGATAACCAGTGTCATCTACACCTGGATTTTGGCCATAACTTTTATAGGAAAAATTTTAGGCAATAGTTTTAATATCATTTGAAAGCTCGTTTTTTAAGCTTTCAAAAAGCACCAAAACCTTGTTGCAAAACTTTTTCTATAAAAAGTTATGCCATAAACTTCATGTGACTTCTGACCTTTATCGCACCCTGTATTTTACGATGTTGATGGTTAATTTCACGTGTGCATCCCGTAAATTAAAAGTCAATTAATGTATTAAAACGATAACCTTTATCAAAATTTCTTCGTCTCTGCGTTGTGTACCTCTAGACCTTTAATCATCCGATTGTTTTCCGAAACATTTCGAAAAGAAGTTTTTATAGAACTTGTTTGAAACTGGCTTTGGAATGTCTTGATCGAAATGTGCATGCTTGATCACAAAGTGTTTGATCAACGGCAGTCTGTCTGCTGGAATCTAAATGCAAAATTCGATACAAAATTACAAAAAGATCTTTACCTTTTCATTATACCGACGCCAACTGGTCATATGTGCATTAATCCCAAAGTTTTTCCATCCTGCATCATATACAATTTCTCCACTCTCATTTAAAAATTTGATGTTTATATAGACTAAATCAAATTCAATAAATTTTTTTAAGCTTAAAAATAACCCCTAAGTCCCCAGATTCCATAATGAACATGAGCCATACTATACCACATGAGTGAACCATCTTTCGTTAGATAAAAGATCGTGGCAGCATCACACGATAAATCGGGTAAAGTTTCTTGTAGGTCTCCAGCAAGTATAATATTTGAATTAATCATTTTCGATTTAAGGATGGAACTTTGTCAGGGTTTCGAAGTTTTCGAATCTAAAGGAAAATTATGAGCAAATTATAAGAAAAAAATTTTGGCTAATCAATCCTTTGTTATGTCGTTTCTTATCACTTGTAATTAATTGATTCTTTGTTTATGAGTATGGAATTATTGAATAACAAAGTTCAATTTAACGCGTGATATTTTTTCTTGGCAATGGCATAGCCAGAAGGGGTACGAACCCCCTTATAGTCCAAAAAATTACTTTTTACTCTCCACTTTATGTTTGTTTCAAAATTTTTTTAAAACCAAGAAAGCTTTTTCAAATTTTCAGTCAAATTGCCTCATTTTCAATAAAGTCTGATTATTGAAACAAAGAGGTTTATGTAATTTTTCTTTTCGAAAACATTTCAAATCTGTTTCTTTTTATCTTTTGTGCCATAATTTGTAATTAATTGCTTATTCAATACTATATTGAAGCAAATATTTGAAGTTTTCTTAGTCGTTTTCCCCTTTAGAATAATGCCGAAAGAGGGCTTCCAACGGAAAATTGAAAATTATTTCTTAACCCTCATCTGTCACATTGATTTTCTTCGAGTCTATTCAAACAAGGGTCAATTTGACCCCAAACTAGATATACAGTCATACCTCGACGAATATACATCCAAATTATACATGGGAGGAATTTTGGAAAGCTGAGACTCAGTAATACAAGCTTTTCTAAGAAAAATTTTCGAAATTCGCATATTTGAGCATTCTACATAGAGGAAAAGAACAGTTATTAGAATTTTTGTTATAATAAGACCGGTCTTTTGAGTGTTAACTTGATTTTTCATCGTTAACGCATTTATCTGGAAAACTAATCATGAGAAATCCATTTTTAGCATATATTCGTGAAAATGCAGTACTCATCCGAAGAGGAAAATATCCTAGACTCTGAAAGTGCATCAGATCCAGATGAACAGCTCTCTTCTGAATCCGAAGGAGAAGATAATTCTGATATTGAGGGTGACTATTCTCAAGTAGAGATTATTTTAGCTTATTATCTTTTCCTGTTTCTAGGATGATGATCCCCAACAACAACCTATGGAAGGAATTTTATTGGGAAGGAATTTTTTTTTTGAATAAAATCGTCTACTTTAAATCCATATTTTTATTGGGGTCAAATTGACTCCTGTTTGAATAGGCTCGAAATTTTAAGATTTTATCTAAAAAATCTTGCATTTCTTCAATTCCACATAAATTCTCCTATTGATAATGAAAGCTCATTGATAGAGGAACCTAGATCTAAGAGATCTTCTCAAACCATAAGAGAGATCCCAAGAAATTCAAGCCTAAACATTAGTGGGGTCAAATTGACCCCTGTGTGACGGATGAGGGTTAATTTCAACTGGAATAAATTATCAATCTTTGCCTATAAGCTCAATTGAATCTACTTCTTGTTAGGAAGTAGATTCAATTGAGCTTTCAAAAAAATGGTTTTCAAAACTTCAATGGCGGCTTTGACGGTCTTAGAAATTTTATTTTGAAAAAATAACGTCGGATTCGTGATCAGCACATAAAAATCGCCGTTTTGATGTTTGATGTATCATCTAATATGTGATGGTTTTTATAAATGTCATAAATTTAAAACAAACTTTTCGAGAAAACCGAGCTTTGGATGTCACAAAAATGTTGTAAAGATACTTATTTTTATAATGAATTTATCAATTTCTAGAAAGATTCGTTCAAAATCTCTTTTACCAAAGTTGTAAAGCTTTATTTCTTTTACAATTTTCTTGGAGGTTACTTTTGATGAAAATCGATAGAAAAACGAGAAAATCGCACGAAAAAGTAATAACTCTTAAAAGATTTTGTGACATGTTTTGTAATATAAAGCTCTGTTTTCTTAAAAAAGGTGTTTTAATTGAATTCGTTGGAATTAAAAAAGTTATAAAATTTTGTGTCATAAAACATATTGTTAGTGGTTTTTTGAATTGTCTTTAAAAAACCTTTTTTTCGGACGAATACCTTTAAAAACCTTTTTTTTAAAATGTAAAAAAACCCAAATTTCTTCTGACAAACCTGTTGTTATGTTAGAGACAAATCTTTAAAAAGGGAACAAAATTTCAAAAAGAAGGAAAATGTCTCTTTTTGGGGTATTATAACATCCCTATATTATGGCATGAAAGAATGGATTTTGTAGAAACAAACGTTTCGAAATCATAACGATTGCAGTACTGATAAGAAAAATCGATGAATTTAAACAATTCGGGATGTAAATGAATTTTTTCATTTTTGTCATGCTATGTTCAAATCAAGTGGTACTATAGATAGATTATTAAATGCAGACCTAATACTTTATTCTGACCTAGAACATGTTGTTAAAAATCTTGAATTGAATATTGAGAGCATTAACAAGCTTTACTTTCCTAATACCCGACGCTCATATTTATTTATTCCTGGAGATTTCAAATTCAAAGATGATGTTGCTACCAATGTAGAACTCTACTATTATCGACCAGAGAAAATTAATGTCGTTGTCAAGTTTGTGAATATCAAATTTCAAAGAGGTTCTACTGATAAAATTCATGAGAGTTGCAATGCGATAGACAACGAATTTAAAGCTCTTTCATCTGTAAGAAATTGTTCTGATATTGTTAATTTTTATGGATTCTGCATTCTTAAAGACCATGCGTTATTTGTTATGGAATATATGGAGTGCTCGCTCTCGGACTATATCAAAATACATAAAGAAAAAAACAAACCAATAGAAGAAACCAAAATTGGAAAAATCTTGGTCTCTATTGTTAGGGCCCTTAAGTTTTGCGAAGAGCAAAATATTTTTCACCGTGATATTAAGCCGCAAAATATTTTGTTAAACCATTCGAAAGAATTCCAAGTAAAATTAGCTGATTTTGGTGTTGCAAAAATGATGGATACTATGAAAGGCGAAGTTAGTACATTTACGGTAAGCTTTTGAAAAACATAAAAAACTGTAGAAAATTTTACGTATTAAAACTTAGACTTGGACTTAGATCTTGGTCTAGGATTAGGGTTAGATTTTTTAGTTTTTTTTTAATTTACATATTCCATACTGGTTACTTGATTTCTTTATAAAACCTACAATTTCAGGGGACTCTTATGTATATGCCACCAGAGAGATTTGATAAACCCAACTACGATCGAAGTAACGACATCTGGAGTTTGGGCGTTGTAATAGCAGAATGTGCAAATAGCGAATATCCTTTTAAAAATAAAATGTCCGAAGATCATTACTACGGAGTGGAGGACAATTACAACAAAACCCGACTTCAAGTCTTAGGCACCATTATCGACGAAAAATTTTTTCAAGAATGTTTTGGAGAAAAATATTCCAAACAACTTAAGTACTTTACCAAAATATGTTTAAGCCCCTTTGAAGAAAGACCCAAGGAAGCGAGAAAACTTATGGAATTGGCATTTTACAAAACACATTGTGAAAGTTTAGAAGATGAACAACAATGTTCGTCTAATCAATTGGTTAATCAACCAACAAACCCAACCTCAGATCAAAATAGAACCCAAGAAAATACAGCAATCCCGGTAAATTTTATTTTATTTTTTTAAATATCTATCAAAATTCAGGCACCAGATCAAGTTGAATCACATGATGATAATGATCAAAGTAACGCTCCAGATAAGGATACTGATCAAATTAACACTCCTTTAATTGGAGTACCAAGACAAGTATAAACCTTTTTACATATGACAAAAATTGTAGTACTTAAGAAGGTTTTAGTGATTCATATTAAAAATTTAGCATCTCAACAGAATATCCATAAAGAAAATTATTGCAATTGCGACAATACCATTAGTAATTTGTATTTCCACAATAATCTTGATTTTAATCTATAGGAATAAATATCGTAATATTTTTTGAAAAATTTTTATTCTAAAAAATTTAAGATGAAAGGCAGACTTCAACCAGCTTCATGACATCCGCTCTGCCAACTACTACAACCAGCTCTACAGCTCCAACAATTAAATGCCCAGATGGGCCCAAGTGGATTCATTATAATAATACCAACGCTTGTTATTATGTAAGCAATCAGAGTTGCCATTAAGTTTAAGGAATTTTTGCTTAAATTTGGGCCTAGCTGTTTAAATTTCGAAAAATTTACTTAAAAGTTTCTTAATAAAAATATCACCTAGGAATAGATCTATAGAGTTAGGCTTAAGCTTTATAAGTTCATAAGCTGAAGAATGCACTCATAAGCTTAGCTTCATAAACTTAGCAATAAATCTATGGACTTAAGCATAGACACATAGACTTAGGAATAGATGGAAGCCCAGAGATTCGATTGTTTTTTGTCTTTTTAAATTTCCCTTAAACTTTGGAAAAAAACTCAAATTTTACGACTGCAGGCTTGTAGGTAATCTTATTTTATGAGGTTCATATGTTTGATATTCTTTTATCATCCAAGACTTTTAGGTAGACCAAGGCACAATTTCGTGGCATACAGCTAAACGTAAATGTAGAAAATTGGATCCTAGATCGAATTTGACTTCTATTATCTGCCAAGCAGAAGACGAGTTTATCCAAAGTATTGAGTCGTTTCATAGATTCAAGGCTTTTTTACGTTAGTTCTTTCTATACTTCCTATAGTCTTATAATATCCTTGCTATAATTCAAAAGAATCTCAGAAAAGCCTGGAATTTATGAAGCGACTTGCTTCCGTTGAAAAATCAAATTTTTTCACGCAAAAATTTAGAGATAGCATCGATCTATCCTCACTCATCGAAGATTGCCATTGGTTTGCATCAAGACGCAATACATAGTCAGAATAGCTACGAATGGGTGGACAAAACGGCGATCAATTATACCAACTGGAGAACAGATCCGACTATAGATACACAAGAGCATTGTGTTTTTAAAGAAGTATTTGACGGCAAATGGAATTGGAATATTGAGTCGTCATGTACTATAGAAATTTCCATCATATATGTTTGCAAAATAAAGTTGCATTGAACTTTTATTTAAAACTTGGCATTAAATTGATTTTTAAAGGTTCATGGTCACGCAATGCAGTGACAGAGAAATTTTGGTAAAAGTTATCGTTTCAAAACACAAGCTACAATAGATTAAAATTGTCTGATTTATACGAGGTGCAATAAAAGTTGTTGCATAAATTTCATGGCATAACTTTTTATAGAAAAGTTTTACGAGAAAGTTTTGGTGTCATTTGAAATCTTATTATCTCGGCTTTAAATGGCAGTATAACTTTTCGTACAATTGTGGTTCGTACGAACTTTTCGTGCGATACATTTCGTACTATACTTTTCGTATGAACCTTTCGTACGAACTTTTCGTTGCCTGATTATCAATAAAATCCGTTTTGATTTAAATTTTTTCGTGCCAATAAAAGGATTTTATTGATAATAAGGCAATGAAAAGTTTGTACGAAAAGTATTGTACGAAAAGTTCTTACCACAATTGTACGAAAAATTATACTGCCCTTTAAATGATACCAAAATCAGACTATTTGTTTTTTTTCTATCACAATTTATGGCTAAAAATAGCTAAGAATATAGATAACCAACCGACAGTGTTATCTACACCTGGATTTTGGCCATAACTTTTATAGGAAAAATTTTGGGCAATGGTTTTGATATTATTTGAAAGCTCGTTTTTAAGCTTTCAAAAAGCACCAAAATCTCGTTGCAAAACTTTTTTTTATAAAAAGTTATGCCATGAACTTCATGTGACTTCTGACCTTTATCGCATCCTGTATTTTACGATGTTTATGATTAATTTCACTTGTGCACCTCGTAAATTGAAAGTCAATTAATGAATTAAAACGATAACCTTTATCAAAATTTCTTCGTCTCTGCGTTGTGTACCTCTAGACCTTTAATCATCCGATTGTTTTCCGAAACATTTCGAAAAGAAGTTTTTATAGAAATTGTTTGAAACTGGCTTCGGAATGTCTTGATTGATATGTGCATGCTTGATCACAAAGTGTTTGATCAACGGCAGTCTGTCTGCTGGAATCTAAATGCAAAATTCGATACAAAATTACAAAAAGATCTTTACCTTTTCATTATACCGACGCCAACTGGTCATATGTGCATTAATCCCAAAGTTTTTCCATCCTGCATCATATACAATTTCTCCACTCTCATTTAAAAATTTGATGTTTACATAGACTAAATCAAATTCAATAAATTTTTTTAAGCTTAAAAATAACCCCTAAGTCCCCAGATTCCATAATGAACATGAGCCATACTATACCACATGAGTGAACCATCTTTCGTTAGATAAAAGATCGTGGCAGCATCACACGATAAATCGGGTAAAGTTTCTTGTAGGTCACCAGCAAGTATAATATTTGAATTAATCATTTTCGATTTAAAGATGGAACTTTGTAAGGGTTTCGAAGTTTTCGAATCTATAACGTTTTTCACAGAGAGATTTAAAAAAAGTGCCGGTTACATAGCAAAGTGCGAAGTGGCGCCAACTGCACGCATAAGTCGAGGGTTCAATCCCGGAGGTCGAAATCAGAAATATCATAATTCAAGATTTCATCATACAAACTACAAAAAATCTTGAATTAGTCAGTTTCAGCGGTTGTAGTTTGTATGATGAAATCTTGAATTATGATATTTCAGATTTCGACCTCCGAGATTGAACCCTCGACATTATGCGTGCAGTTGGCGCCACTTCGCACTTTGCTATGTAACCGGCACTTTTTTTAAATCTCTCTGTGAAAAACGTTATAAAGGAAAATTATGAGCAAATTATATGAAAAAAATTTTGGCTAATCAATCCTTTGTTATGTCTTTTCTTATCACTTGTAATTAATTGCTTCTTTGTTTATGAGTATGGAATTATTGAATAACAAAGTTCAATTTAACGCGTGAAATTTTTTCTTGGCAGTGGCATAGCCAGAAGGGGTACGAACCCCTTAAAATCCAAAAAATTACTTTTTACTCTCCACTTTATGTTTTTTTTTCAAAAAATTTTTAAAACCAAGAAAGCTTTTTCAAATTTCCAGTCAAATTGCCTCATTTTCAATAAAGTCTGATTATTGAAACAATGAGGTTTATGTAATTTTTCTTTTCGAAAACATTTCACATCTGTTTCTTTTTATCTTTTGTGCCATAATTTGTAATTAATTGCTTATTCAATACTATATTGGAGCAAATATTTGAATTTTTCGTAGTCGTTTTCCCCTTTAGAATAATGCCGAAAGAGGGCTTCCAACGGAAAATTGAAAATTACTTCTTAATTTCAACTGGATCTTTGCCTATAAGCTCAATTGAATCTACTTCCTGTTAGCTTCTTCTTCATATGAATTATGTTAAATCTTTTTTAAGAATCAAGTTCAACGATTGGTGACTCTAGGAACTTCCACAATAGAACTTTCACAAGAAAAAAGCGGAACTTCCACAACAAAAAAAGCGGAACTTCCACAAAGAAAAAAAGCGGAACTTCCACAACGGTTGATTTTCTCTACTTTCTCGTGATCAAAAACAAAAAATTCCGTCATATTCGAGTTTCCCATATCGAAAAACCCTTGGTTGCAAAAAATCAGCTGGAAAATTTTTTTAAATTTATTTTTTTAACCTTTTGATACCCCTTACAGTATTTTTACTGTACGGGGGGATCAAGGGGTTACAAAATTGATTTTAAAAATTTCTCAAACGACGCGAAATAACCTGAAAAATAGTGATACGGAGCGATTTTCTAAGTTTGATTCGAAAAACCTTGAATTTTTTAATAAATTATCGATTTTCTGGCCTCTTTTAATATGTTTAATAGATAAAAATTTTTTCTCGAAGTAAAATTGAAAAAATACTCCGTAATTGTGTTCCTAACATATTGCCATGTATTTTGAGACAGTTATCATGAAAATTGAAGACGATCATAAAAAGTTATAATATTTTTAAGTTGAATACGCCTCTTTTTATACTATTTTGACCCAAAACACATCAAGTATAGTCTTAAATCTTGAAAATAACGGCGGCCTGGAATGTCCTGTCGGTATAGAAAAGGCCGACATGGAAGAAGCTCGGGTGTTCTGAGAAGATATAGTGGCTAATGAAAAAATATTTTGGATTCGGAGATATGTGGGACGAGAAAAATGTGAAAAAAAATCGAATTCCGATCGGAGATCAGAGGGGAAGGGTAGCATAAGAGGCGAGGTAATTCGAGAGCAGCATCCAGTTGGACCCCAAGCTGATCCTGAACTCGTTCAGAGAGTAAAGCAAGCTCTTGGAATTTTTACTTTTTTATATGAAAACACATACTTTGTCCAAAACAAGCAATCATTTCTCCATACATTCAAAGATTTAAAGGAACTCTCATCGGTAATATCATATACAAGTACACAACAATCAGCTCCACGGTAGAAAGTCGCGTTTAGTGAAAGATAGCGCTCTTGTCCAGCTGTATCGTAAATCTGAAACTGGGCATTAGTAGTTCCTTATATCTATAGCCACCTATATATCCAACTCACTAACAGACTCCACAACCCTACTATACGTGCACAAACCCTTCCTAAACCCCACCAAAATTGGTACGCATACATAGGCAGCACCCCAGGTGGAATTTTTTTTTTAAACCCACAACCCTCATTTGCCCCCCCCCCCTCCTTCCCGATGAAGT
>OZJO01020988.1:0-10234 GCA_900406225.1 Acrobeloides nanus
TGGAGCATTTTTTGTTTTTACGGCATGTCCTGAATCGTTGTAGTTTTCGAGATAATTGCGTTTGAAATTTTGAATTTATTACAAGCTCTTCGTTGTAATACACAAACTTTTTTGAATTTTTTGCGGAAAAATCGATTTTTGCATCTATTTTTTAAATTTTCATTAAATGAACATTGGTAGCAATTTTTTATAGCTAAATGAGACGAACAAGATGATACCAAAATTATCCAATTTGAACATTATTTTGGGTTATTGAAACGAAAACCCTGATTCATGTTTTCTTTTCAATTTGCAGACCCGACATTTGTGGAAATTTTTGAGGTTTTTAAAAAGACATTCTCAAATAATTATTTGCAATTTTAGCAAACAAAGGGGTCAATTTTTTTTTGTTATTAAGCAATGAGTACATTAAGAAAAGACCCATATTCTTTTGGGTAAAAAAATCAATTTTAAAAACTTTAAAAATTTCCGCAAATGTTGGTCCGCAAGTGTCTGTCCGCAAAATCGGTTCCGCAAATGTTTGTCTTGGTTTGTCGGCCCGCCTTGGTGTTATGTATGCTGCTTTGGCCTCAAACTTTTGTCTTCATGGTTAAAAACAAACAACAAAAAATGACAATATTTTTCTTAAGAAAAATCGAATTTTCGGGGGTCTCAATTCGACTTTACTTTGCTCGAATAGACTTTAAATCGACTTAAAAAACTGTTTCTAGATCAGAAAAACATTTTCTGATTGTTTTTGGAGTAAGTTTTGAAAGTTCGATTTTTGACCCCCGCTGGACCCTCCAGGCCACCAGAGCTCGAAAATCGACTTTCAAAACTTACTCCAAAAACAATCAGAAAATGTTTTTCTGACCTAGAAACAGTTTTTTAAGTCGATTTAAAGTCTATTCAAGCAAAATAAAGTCGAATTGAGACCCCCGAAAGTTCGATTTTTCTTAAAGGGGGTCTCATTTGGGGGTCATTCTCCGAAAAATTTTTTGCCAAAACAGCCTATATAGGGGTAAAATCATGCGAAAAATCGATTGCGCGCATTCCCGAAATGTGAAAATGCTTCCTTGACCCTGATTCAGGGAAGGAATTGGTGTATTGCAGCGAAAATCAAATATTTTCGATTTTCGCTTTAATACACCCACACCATTCCCTGAATCAGGGTCAAGGAAGCGTTTTCACGCTTCGGGAGTGCGCGCAATCGATTCCTCGCCTAGAAAAACCTAAGAATCGATGATCATCATAATTGCATTCTTGTTATTTACTATTGTTCTCGAAATCTATTTATACTCTGTGATTTGGAGAGCATACAAGTTTACAAAAAATTTTGTAGAGCCCAATCATTTCGGACAAGTTCAACAAGTTGTACTGGCTACTGGCAATACTGTAACACTCAACGCTCCAAAATGCTATAAAGATGCTATAATTCCATAAGAGTGATCAACTTTGATAATCTAATTATTAGCTAATATTTTGGAGCTCTTCTCCTGGGGTGACGCAATCAATAGGAGTCCAAAAATTGATACTTTTTTGAAGTAATTTTATAGAAAAATATCCTCTAAAAGCTTAGGTCTAGGTTTAGGCTTAACCTTAGGCTTAAGCCTAAGCCTTTAGAGGATATTTTCCCATACAATTACTTCAAAAAAGCATAAGTTTTTGGAATCCTGTTGATTGCATCTCCCCAGGGGGAAGAGCTCCAATATTTTTATGCTCTTTTGAAAAAGAAAAAAACCTAGCCTCCCAACCAGATTTAACATTATTAACACCATATTTATATCACACGTAATCAGCTATACGCCCAATTGCGCTTTTTGGACAAAGTCCGTAACACATAGTGAATGTTCCATGTAAGTGTAGGATCACTGGTATGCACTAGTAACAACATAGCTATTATAATTGGAGTTTGCAAATGCTAAAAAAGAAATTGAAAAAATAAAAAATTTCAAAAAGAAATTTATTCCAAACAGGGGGCTACCTACGTGAACAAAAATATTTTTGAAACGAAAAAAATTTCTGGTCGTTTTTGAAAAAAATGGACTAAGTTGATTTAATTTTTTCTTGTCAATAAACGGATTTTATTGATAATCAGGCAAATCAACAATTAGATCTACGGAAGTTAGATTCGTGAAATTAGATCCGTGGAAGTTAGATTCGCGGATCTAATTTCCGTGAAGTGAAATTCGTTCCTAGTGCCCCCAACTTGTGGACACACTTTGGACCACCGTGGGAGTATTCATCCATGTATTTGTCTTGTGATCTGTTTAATTTCTAATTAAAAAAAAGAATCATTCCCGGGGCGTACACAAACGGATTACCGCAATAGATCCTAAAACAAATATTCGTAGGAAGATTGCCACCATAGTTTTTCAAGTTCATTTCAAGTTCATATTTTGAACTTGAAATACACATTAACTTCATTTTTGCTCGACGCCTTTCTCTTGTATATTGATTGTTTGATGATCTAACCTCTTCAAGTTGATGAAGTCGAGAGGGAATGGGGTGTCGTTAATTCGAAGTTCGACTGTGTATAATGTCTAAAAAAGCACCGATGGTTGAGGGGATAGAGCGCTCGATCCATTAGTCTCTTAATTTTGCACGTTGCAGGTTCGATTCCGGCTGGAGACAAAAATTTTATATATTTTTGACCGCGTTCTATTAACACTCCGATTACCGACTGAAATTTTTGTCCATTTACTATTTCCAGCTATGCTGATTACGAATACGCTAAAATAAAAAAATTTTACTAAACGAAATTCCGAGCTAGTGGCCTCTGAACTTTGTACCATATTGATAATTGGATGTCGTTAGTAAAATGGGCATATCTCCTCGTAGGAATTGAATTGGGAGATGGTTGACCGCTCAAGTGAAAGCTGGTGATCCACCCTACAACTATTGTATATACATCTATAGAAAGTTTTCGCTTTAATAAAAAACTTATGAGCCTATCTTTGAAAAAACTCCGGTTTTTTTACCGGGTTTTTTGACAAAGATCGGCATTTTAAGCCGTGTTGCAGGGCTTTTCATAAGAAATGACATCACAATCCGTATAGCCCAAATTCCCAGGATAATTTTTATATATTGGGTTTGGTATGTTTGTACACAAATTTACTAGCTACAAGCCAATTTATGTTCAAAAAAATGTTGATTTTTCGACACTTTTAGCTTACCAAGCCCCCAAAACCTATGTTAACTTAGTTCTTTTCGTCCAAGAATGAATTGTTTCACCGCTTTAGGCTTTGGTAAAAAATTTCTGATCATTTGGGAACAATTTTGAAAAACTTTATTTTTGAGTCCAGATCAGAGGTCTTAAAAGTCGATGTTAACATCATGTTAACATTAACATCGAAATTTTAACATCGATGGTAATTTTTAAATTTATTATTTTTTGCTGTTTTCGAATTAAATAGCTTAATTATGATCGTTTATGATGTTTCCAACAAGTTTTGAAAAAATTTTGACCAATGTTAACATCGATGATAATCATTTTAACATTTTTAATATCGGTCGAAAATCGCGGTACTACTTCAGATTAACTGCCCCAGGTGACAGGGTCCAAAAATCGAAAAATTTTTTTTAAATGACATATTTAGGGGTAATTTTATGCGAAAAATCGATTGCGCGCATTCCCGAAGCGTAAAAACCTCTGCTTGATCCTTAAAATTGAAAAATACGTATTTTTACCCATGCATACAGGTTGTTTTTTTATTGCTCCCACATTTCTCAATTGTTAAGGATCAAACAGAGGTTATTACGATTCGGGCGTGCTCGGTCGATTTTTGAGTTTTGACTTATTATGATAGATTTTGATCTATATTTTCACGTGGTATCAATATTTTTGATCAAATCAATCGTTTTTAATGGTCTTTAGTTCCATCTTTATGATATACTCAAAAATAGCTGATGTGCAAAAAAGCGCGATTTTCGTGTTGAAAAGATCTTTTTTGATGCTATTTTTTGCTGGTATTATTTAAATTTTTTGCTTATTCGTATAATATAGTTATTATTATTAGTTGAAATCGGATAAAGTTCGAGAAAATTGGTTTTTTTCAAAAAATGGCGTAATAGCTTATTTATTTAAAATAGTCATAGCGCCTATATCTTGCATTCCCCATTTCTCCCCAAACACCAGTTTTTAGTGGCAATATAGATCTATATTTTGAAGCAAAATCCAGAGTCCAACTCCATCGAGCATCATCGAGCCAACCCGATCTTTGTCCAATAACCACCTTTTTCGACTTTTTTATACAAGTAATTGGTTTTAAAAAACGTCTATTCATTATCATTGCTCGGTGGTGCAGTGACAAAGCAGAAGTTTATTGATCACAAAGTTCACGGGTTCGATTCTTCCGTGTAGCATTGGTTTTTTGCACAAAATAAAAAAGTGAAATTTTTTGCATAAATTAAAAAAAGTAATTTTATGCAAAAATCGAAGTAAAATGTAAATAATTTTATGCAAGAAATCGATTGCGCACTTTCCCTGTTCGCACTGCGCTAGGGTAGAATTACGTTTATTAAAGCTACGAATTTTCATACAAAACTGGCGCCTTATATAGGCTTTTTAGTGTTAGACAAAAGTACAAAAATCATTACATTTAGAAGAGACTTGAGGCACAATGTAAAAGTATAGGCGAAGGCGGGAGGAAAATGATTTCGATGAATCTTAATGTTAAAAATACAAAGAAAGGAAAAGAGCGTGCGTTTTTGTGAAACGCCCGAAATGAATCATGTAGACATTTTTGCTTACAAAATGAGAAAATGAAATCTACATAAAAACTTTAGGTTAAAAATACGCAAAACGAGGAGTAAATTAGATTAAAACAATTATCAAGAAAAATTCTATTAATTTTTCTGATTAATTTGATGTGCCGTAAGATTCGTTTTTACGAGCATGAAAATTTGCGTATTTACGCGGTTCAATCCGCGACACTCCGGCGAGCGAAAGGTTGGGTTAGTCTTTGGTCGAATTGCACGTTTTTTGGACTTTGCTTGGTGGGTAATCCCAGTGAATTGAGTATCAATCGCCTTGCTGCTTGGATATCAAGTTTCGGTTGAATAAGTTTAGCGTTTCCGTCGTTGGTCATTGCGAGACTAGATGTTGAAGACCGATCGCTTTGTGCCTGCCTCTGACTATGAGGGCTAACGATTTGGATTGGCTCTGGAGGCCTAGTGCTTGGTCGTGATGGGTTCGGAAAGCTTTTGTGGGGGAAGTAGCAGCGTTTCGTTGGCATCGCGGAGTTTTGTCGTGAGTTCGTTGTTACGGATAGACATTGGGAATCGCTGGGAGACTTCGTATTGTCTCTTGTGTTCGAATGAATTGTGGAGGTATCTAGAGCTGGGGCTCGATGAGGAAGACACAGGGGTCTTCGATGCTTCTCTATTTTGATGTTGGACGTGGAGGAAATTTCAAATGGAATTGGAGTTCCTTCCATTCGAGAATTGTTGCTTTCAGCCAATGATGCTATTCGAAGTTGACGAGGATTTTTGATTGTGGCGTTGAAAGCTGGTGGATGTCGAGATCGTTTAGGTGGTTCAGTATTTGAAGTCCGGGGGACTTGGCGTGTGTTGTCACGATCACTACCTGTGGCCGTTGAGTCTGTCTTGCATTGATGATGCTTGTTGGTGACGGAGACTGGTTCGAAAGCCTGGTCGTCATTTGAGGCCATGAAGGCCGGTTTGTGTGGACGATTATCGTTTATAAAATCGTCGTTGGTAGCTAACTGTGCCATGAGCGCTGGATCGTATGTGGCCATTGATAAGGGGACGTTTTCCTTGGAAGTCCTTGATGTGACGGATAGGCTCAAGTTTTCCATCGTGGTTTCTAGCGAGTGCTTGGTTTGGGGTTGATGTTTTTGATTACCCTTCATCAATGGCTTGGTTACGTATTATGGCTTAGCAGATTTTCGCTTCTCTTTACGCATTGATATGTTTCACACTTGTTGGTGCTAGGCTTTGTAAGCCGTAGACGTGACTGCTGGCTCTGCCTTGTGGATTGGCCGATTTCTGCGCCTTTCGATGGCCTTGCGAATTGGCCGGACGCAAGTCGTTTGGTGGCTTTTTGGAGTAGCCTGACGCTGATCCTTTCGATGGCTTTGCGAATTAGTCGGACGCGGTGCCGTAGTGGCCGGACACGGGAGTCCTTTTGGAGGCCAAGGTACAGAGCTTTACGGAAGCAGTCGTTTCGATTTGGCAAGTGGCCTCGCACTGAGAAATTGTATGAGAGAGCGGTGCTGATGCTGTGTGGTATCCGACTGGTGGCTGAATTGTAATCTGCTTTGCGTGGTGGCCGGACACGGAGTTCTTTCGGTGGCCTTGTAATTCTCTCTATTCGTGGATAAGCTGAGCACTTGTGGGTACTAAGCTTCGTAGTTCTGCTTCGGTGCTAGGCCTTGTCTTCTCGAGGTACAAAGCTTTCCGAAAGCAGACTTTTCGAGTTGGTCCAGTGCTTGGTAGCAAAGCGCTGAGAGAAGTGTATGAGAGAGCGTGTTGATAATTTGTTTTGCTTTGAGAAGCGTTTGTTTTACTATCTATTGAGATAGATAGACCCTCCTCTTAAAAGAAAAAATCGTAGAGCCGGTGAGGTTTGTGAAGTTTGGGTGCCTGTGTTGGGGCGTCTCTTTAGCTTCGAATGTTTTTATCCGGGATGAATTCCGGATTTCGAGTCTCGTTCAGATTGACGATGTCGTTATCGTATAAGGTGAGGCTTGTTAGATTGTGTGTCTTGGCTCAGAAGGAGGCAGCGATTGGCTCGGAATTTGGAGTTAGCGACGGGGTGCTGGAGGCGACAAGGGCTGATCCTGAAGTCGAATAAGATAAGTCTTGGCTCCTTGCTGGGCTCTGTAGCTTTTAGAACGAAGCTGGGCGCGGCGCTGAAAGTGAGGCTTGGCTCAGAAGCTGAAAGTGGAAGAGACTGGGCGCGCTGTCTTCCAGCAGCAAGCAACAAATATGTTGCGAATAGGCTCTGGAGGTGAATGAGCGGATCCTGGAGGCGAATGAGAGTGAGCGCCGAGTAGAGAGGTAGTGACTAGGCTTTGGAATCGAACGTTGTGAGCTCCGAATGAGTTTGACGTTGTGAGCTCCGAATGTTGATCTCCGAATGAGTTTGACGTTGTGAGCTCCGAATGAGCTTCGATTGGGGAGTAGCGGCTAGACACTTGAATGGTTGCGAGGATCTTCAAGCTTGTGGCGTAGTTTGGCGTTGAAGCGACAAGGGTTGGCTTTGAATGAGCTCCGAGGTTGGAGGGCTCTGGCTCGATTGGGCGCTGGAGGCAAAAGAGAATTGGCTCCGATGTTGGAGGGTGGGTTGGAGGCGGCGGCTGTGCTGTTGTTGTTGGGGCAGAGGAAAGCTCTGGCGATTCGAGTCAGGGCTCTTCGTGACCCTCTTGCGATTTGGAAGCAGAGATAGGACTCTTGCGATTGGAGGCCGAGACAGGGCAGAGCTCTTGAAGTTGTAGACGGAATCAGCTCTTGTGGTTGGCGCGAAGACAGTGCTCGTTATCTAGCTATTGAATATAGCTAGACCCTCTGGAACTGGTGGTCCAACGAAGTTCTTGGATTCCACGCGCTTCGGCTTGATGGTTGACCACGTTTCTTGGTCTTCCTCGTTTTTTCAGAGCTCGTCGTACTAGCTCTCTCAGCGATGTGCGCCTCTTCTTGCCCACTGTGTTTGACGGTAACTCTGTGGTGGTAAGCTTGGCTTGACGGGCGGCACTGGAGTGGCCTCTTGCTGCTGGTCCTGGAGCTGCCGTAAGATCGTCTGAGACGGTAAGCTTGATCGCCGAGCTCTTCGTGAGCGTGCGACGAGGTGCAGTCCTTGCTGGGGTGGTTCCCTGGAGCTGCCGTAGGATCGTCTGAGACAGTGATTTGTCGCGGAGACAAAAGTTGGTCGCCGAGCTCTTCGTGAGCGTGCGGCGAGATGCAGTCCTTACTGGGACAGTTCCCTGGAGCTGCCGTAGGATCGTCTGAGACGGTAATTTGTCGCTGAGACAAAAGCTGCGAACGAGGACGTGACGTCGTTCGTGTGTGTGCTCGTTGAGGCTACGAGCGAAGTCCGTAGTTGTCGTCGTTGGAGTATATGCTTAACACAATGAGGAGTGTGCACTTGAAACTCTTGGGCGTGACTGATGAGACTGCTACGAGAGTGTAATCCGTATTGTTCCGCTAGGCGGCGAATGAATGTGCGAGTGCTCGATTCAGTCTCTGAGGCTCCCAGTATATAGTATACTTGTGAGTGCTCGGCTTACTGCTACTGAGGCTTCGAGCGTATTCGATTCAGGCTGCGAGTATACGTGTAGGTGCTCGGCTTAATGCTGCTACGAGTTTTGAGCTTGAATCGAACCGAATGGCTGAGCTTCGTATCGCTTAGCTCGTTTGAGCCGTTGAGTTGCTTAGAATCGTTGAGCTGAGCTCGCGTTGCGAATCGTTGAGTCGCTCTTCAGTCGTTGAGCTCGCGGGGTGTAGAGCTTTCGATTTATGTGTTGAGCTGCGGCTGCTCCGCTGAAAGTCTGCCTTCTGTAGAATCTGGAGTGCGCGGCGACTGCTTATCGATGTGGGCCTTCTGCAGAGGTATGAGTGCGTGTAGTAAACACTTCGGTGTGTTTCGATTGAGAGTTACGGCTGCTTTGGGATTCTTCTTGTGCTGGGTGCAGTTAGGCAATGCAGACTGATCCTTTGTTTTCGCTAGTTTCCACTACTAGCGACCCTCCGGAGACCAGCAGAATCCTCTTCTTCCTTGGTCGAATGCAGGTCCGATGTGCCAACTGGTCGTTGATTCCTTGAGGTGGTCGATTGTTCCTCCTCCGCTGTCGGCGATTGGGGCTGGTGGTCGTCGGCAAGATGCTCTGGAGCGGCCTCTTGCGGCTGGTCCTGGAGCTGGGGCTTGGAGATGCTGCTGGAGCTGGTACTGGAGCTGTGGCTGGAGCTGGAGCTGCTGCTGGAGCTGCTCCTGGTGATGGAGCGGCGGCTGGAGCTGTTGTTGGATTTGGTCCGGAGGCGGTTGCTGGTCTATCGGTAGATCCGTGGTGGCTGCTTCTGGGATTCGTCCTGAAGCTTGGCGGCGTTGGTTCGGAACGGCTTCGATGCACCACTTGTTCGCACTGCGCTAGGGTAGAATTACGTTTATTAAAGCTACGAATTTTCATACAAAACTGGCGCCTTATATAGGCTTTTTAGTGTTAGACAAAAGTACAAAAATCATTACATTTAGAAGAGACTTGAGGCACAATGTAAAAGTATAGGCGAAGGCGGGAGGAAAATGATTTCGATGAATCTTAATGTTAAAAATACAAAGAAAGGAAAAGAGCGTGCGTTTTTGTGAAACGCCCGAAATGAATCATGTAGACATTTTTGCTTACAAAATGAGAAAATGAAATCTACATAAAAACTTTAGGTTAAAAATACGCAAAACGAGGAGTAAATTAGATTAAAACAATTATCAAGAAAAATTCTATTAATTTTTCTGATTAATTTGATGTGCCGTAAGATTCGTTTTTACGAGCATGAAAATTTGCGTATTTACGCGGTTCAATCCGCGACATTCCCGAAGCGTAAAAATACTTACTTGACCCTGATTCAGAAAAAATACCCTTTTTTACCTTATGCAAAAATTTATCTTTGTGCAAAAATCTTTTTGATCCTAGCAGGATTCGAACCCGCGAACTTTGTGACCAATAAGAAGCTGCTTTGCCACTGCACCACCGATGCTATGTTATGAAGAACGTTTTTTCAAGCCAAGTACGAGTACAAAAAATCTATAATTTCCCTGAATCAGGGTCAGGAATGCGTTTTCAAGCTTCGAAAATGTGCGCAATCGATTCCTCGCATAAAATTACGCCTAGAAACAGTTTTCCAGCTCATAAAACGTCAAGGCACGCATTTTACCTATTTTCACGATATAAAGCTGTGGAAAAATAACACATTTGTTATAGGCGATTTTTATATTAAAAAATCCATTTTCGACGCTGTTTTTTTTCACTACATGGTTTTTTCTATCATAGATTTTATTTGTAAAACAATTCCGCTACGAAAATCCCATTGAAAAGCCGATTTCTGAAAACCGGTGGCGGTCCCTACCTAAGCCTTTAGAGGATATTTTTCCATACAATTACTTCAAAAAAGTATAAGTTTTTGGAATCCTGTTGATTGCATTTTCACAGGGGGAAGAGCTCCAATATTTTTTATGCTCTTTTGAAAAAGAAAAAAACCTAGCCTCCCAACCAGATTTAACATTATTAACACCATATTTATATCA
>OZJO01021003.1:0-36955 GCA_900406225.1 Acrobeloides nanus
TTTGGCGAAGATCGGTCTTCGAACACTTTTAGTTTTTTTACCATATTTTTTCATATTTCATTTTTTAGGCATCAAGTTTGTATCCCTATTTTTTCCTACTACCACCCTCTAGAGAGATATTTTCGATATTTCGAGACATTACCTCTTAAATGAATAAGCTATTAATTAATGTTTGTATTGTGTTATTGACTATATTATTGACTGTAGTGAAGTCTCAAAACTATTGGCCTTTTTATTATTATTACCAACAACGGCATAGCAGTCACAACTGTCCGCATTATGCGATGTGGGGCTGTCACAGACCGTACACTACTAGTTTTCATGGTTAACAACGGATAGGTTCAAATGTTGTATTATTTTCATCAAGATGTTTGTATTTTATGTTATATGTGTGTTGCGTTGTAAGCCGCTCAAAAAAGGTCGGTATTTTTTTGAGCGGATCAAAAATGACCAATCCTTTAAAACCACAGTGTGCGCTAAAAAAATTGGTCATAGAATTTTTGGGCATATATTGCTTCTCCACGATAGGACGAGCGCAAATATTTTCGACTCTAATTTTTTTTACCTAAAATTGACTGGATTTCCTCCATAAACCCCTATATAATTGTCGAGAAAATGTGGTTATACTTGGTCAAAAAACGTAAAAACAAAAAAGTTATAATCATTTCATTTTTTCATGGCTAATAGTGATGTCCAAAGTGATAATATTAAAAGAAAAAACGGGAACCAGTTGGAGGTCTCGGTAGCACAATGGTAGTACACTTGGTCAGTAGCCAGGAGGTCCGGGTTCGAGTCCCAGTCGGGTCCGAAAACTTTTGCCCAATTTCAAATTCCCTGAATTTCCACGTCTCGACGTATTAATCCGAGTTCCAAAATTTCAAAAAATGAGAGCTAAAGTTATCACTAGTGATAATGTGATCACTTATCACATGACACATCATGTAATAACGTTATCACACAAATCGTTATCACTATTACCACAGTGATAATGATATCACGTCAAGCCTATTATCACACGTACCCTCATTTATCACTTTGAACATCACTAGTGGCGAATGCATTCGTGGTGAAGTTGACTATGCCAATTTTTTGCCATTCAATTTTCAATTTTTTAATGGAAAAAAGAACGGCAAAATTTCTTGACCATTTTAAGGGGGTTGCCTTCAATAACTTTTTTTGGGTTTGTCAAATACAATTTTCGCCCTGGAGGAATCGAACCCTCGTCCAGAGGAGTGCAAAGTAAGACGCTTGCAGCTTTACCATGTTTTGATCCTTTTTCTCTTGGTGGGAAAAGCCTTATATATTTATATAATATATTATTTAATAAATATTATTACTATCTCTGCTGATACCGAGATCACTGAAATTGAATTTAAACATCAAGAGATATGCTCAAAATACTAAAGTGTAAAAAACCCTATTATGAGCATATAATGCAAAATATTCATAAGGGCCAAAATGGGCATTTTTTAAGTTTGCACACCACTTCAAATGCACCAATGTGTTTATTTTGGTCTTAAATTTCATATTCCATCATCAGTTCGCCTTGTACCGCGGGATCTCCAAAAAGTTCGAACTTTCGAGACATCGCCTCTTAATTACTCACTAGACACTTAAAAATAACCAAGGCTTCAAGTTTGTAGCATTACTTTTTGGCGTACTGTCACCCATTATACGACTTTTCCAGACATTACCTCTTAAAAAAATTAATGAAACTAGCTTGGTTGTACGAGGAAAATTATTTTTTGATAAGAAGATTAACAAGACTTAATAATTTAATATAAAAAAGTTTTTTAGTTTAATAAAAAATTGACAATTAAAAATATGAAAAAAATAACACTTATATTTAAAAAAGTAAAAATATGATTTAGATCATATTTGAAGGACTGGGTGGAGCATTTAAAGACAACTTGGTACTTAGAGTTGAGCTGATTTAGTAGGCTTCTCAGTAGTCGGGGTAGATTTTTCGGTACTAGGTGTAGGCTTCTCTGTACTAGGAGTCGACTTCTCGGTAGTTGGGGTAGGCTTCTCGATACTCGGGGTAGGTTTCTCTATACTGGGAGTCGGTTTCTCGGTGCTAGGAGTCGGCTTCTCTGTACTAGGAGTCGACTTCTCGGTAATAGACGTTTCTGTACTAGAAGTCGGCTTTTCGGTAGTCGGGATAGGTTTCTCTGTACTAAGAGTAGGCTTCTCTGTACTAAGAGTCGGCTTCTCGGTACTGGGAGTTGGTTTCTCGGTACTTGGGGTAGATTTTTTGGTACTGGGTGTAGGCTTCTCTGTACTACTAGTCGGCTTCTCGATACTGGGAGTTGGTTTCTCGGTACTCGGAGTAGATTTTTCGGTACTCGGGGTAGGTTTCTCTGTAGTAGGAGTCGGTTTCTCGGTCTAGAAGTCGGTTTCTCGGTACTCGGGGTAGATTTTTCGGTACTAGGTGTAGGCTTCCCTGTACTAGGAGTCGGCTTCTCGGTAGTAGGCTTCTCAGTACTCGGGGTAAGTTTCTCTGTACTGGGAGTCGGTTTCTCGGTGCTAGGAGTTGGCTTCTCTGTACTAGGAATCGGCTTCTCTGTACTAGGTGTAGGCTTCTCTGCACTAGGAGTCGGCTTCTCGGTGTTAGGAGTCGGTTTCTCGGTACTTGGGGTAGATTTTTCGGTACTAGGAGTTGGTTTCTCGGTACTCAGGGTAGGCTTCTCTGTACTAGGAGTTGGTTTCTCGGTACTCGGGGTAGGCTTCTCTGTACTAGGAGTCGGCTTCTCGGTGCTAGGAGTCGGTTTCTCGGTACTCGGGACTATAAAATTAAAATTTTTTTCTTTAAAAATAACATTTATTCCATATCCACTCATCAATGCATATTATGTTTGCGTTCATTTATCAAGGATAGTGCTTATAATGTGTTACGGCCCCTTTTCTCGAATAATTTTTTGTTTACCTTGGATTCGCCTAGGAATTTTTTATATGTCCTTATCGCACACACTCATTTTTGCACTTTAATAACCCTTGACCAAATTGTTCATTTTTTCTACTAGTGCATAACCATGAATGCCGAAGAGCCCTCGTATAAACCCCATTTGGGAGTATTTATCTACAAAATGGCTAGTATAGCGGCGATTGGAGGAATTATTATGGGATTCGATACAATTATAGTATCTACGGCGATAAAATTCCTCCAATATAACTCCAATATGGAACCGTGGTCTAATGCATGGAAAGTTTTGATCTTGTCTGTTATTTTGGGTATGTTTTGTAGTTGAGATGCTGTAGCACAAGATTTCTAGGTGGTGCAGCCATCGGCGCGTTAGTCGCAGGATTCGTTGCTGACTACCACGGACGCAGAAAAGTTATAATGTATGCGGATATTGTCAATGTAATTGGTGCTGTTATATGTTGTGCTTCGTTCTCTAAATGGATGTTAAGTGTTGGAGTTGTTTTCCTGGGCGTCGCTACGGGTTGACTCAACTTCAATACTTTTTAAGATTGCTTTTTTCAGGTATGTCCGCACATAGTGCCCCTTTGTATATAAGCGAATCTTGTCCATCATATCTACGCGGTCGCTTCTTAACTAGCTTTCAAGTAGCCATAGTTATAGGCAATATAATTGCTTATGCAATTTCTGGCCTGTGTTCTTACATTGATCCGGTGTATATCGGTTGGAGGTAAGCTCCCTACCTTTGAAGAAAAAGCCGCTCTTTAGGTTTATGTTTGCATTTGCTACTGTACCGTCGATTCTTCAGTTCATTGGCTATTGGTATCTCCCTGAGACTCCGAGGTTTGCGTTTGAACGTGACGGAGTTGACACATGTGAAAAAGTTAGCGTGCCTTTGATTTTCATTGATTTTTTAGATTTTTGAAAAAATTTATGAAAACAATGAAGAATGGATAATTTATGAAATTCAACAATTGCGAGCAGCTCAAGTAAGAGCCGAAACGAATAAGAATCTCCATAAAGGTATCATAGGCGTTGTGTTTGTTTGTATTGTGCAGTCATGTGCATGTTGTTTTAAAATAAAATCATGGTTGAAACGCTATAAGAGTCCTTCAATAACTAACGTTTACATAGAGGTAGTTTTCGAAAAGAGTGATCAATTCTCACAGAGGGAGGCAATAAAAAATTTGTGTTTACAGAACACATTATTAGCGCTTCGAAAACTTCAAACAATAACGGGTATGAAAATCAAACAATGGTCATTCTCAGAAAGGCAAAGTGGTAAAAGCAGTTGTGATCGTTTTGCTGTAGTGGTCAAGCGTCGCGTCTACAACTACCTAGACTCAAATCATGATGTCTCAACTGCAGGCACTATTTATACTTCCGTCGCGACAGTGCATTTTTGTGTCGTACGTACATGTCGTCGCGACTTATGCTCCCACAACATGTTCACAGAGAGGAAGTATTTTTCGGATTTTTTGTAAACGTTAGTTATTGAATGAGCCCATAGACACATCTCTCTAGAGTCTTTGTCTATAGTTTTTATTTTGTTAACAGCTCTTATTATCATTGAATTTACAAAAAATAGTTACAGGGTACGGCAAAAGTTCCCGTGATTTTTTGAATTACTGCATATAGTATTTTGATCATAACTTTTTAATCTTACATCCAGTTCCGATGATCTTGGTGTCTTTAGATAGCTTGAATTTACAGCTATCCAATGACACCAAGATCATCGGAATTGGATGTAAGGTTAAAAAGTTATAGCCAAAATACTATATGCAGTAATTCAAAAAATCGCGGAAATTTTTGTCGCACCCTGTAGACTCAGATTTCTACTGGATTTTATGCGATTTCTTCAATTTAGATGCAAATGTCCTCTATCGGGTCTTCTTCACTCCCCATGTCCGACGTGCCCTAATCATAGGTTGTCTCTTTCAAGGGTTCCAACAGTTTTCTGGTATTAACACAATTCTATATTTCACCACTGCACTCTTTCAATCTGCCGGTATTCAAGGAAATCGAGTTAGCATGTGGCTTTCTGCTTTGCCTTCAAGTTAGTTTTCCTATCACTTTTCATTAGATTGATTTAGTGGTTAACCTAATCTGTATCTTTATTCCATTGTACTTGATCGAGGTTAAAGGTCGTCGAACGCTTCTAATCGCAAGTGTAACCGGGACAGGTATAAGCCTACTCCTTATGGGATTCAGCTTTCTTATGATGAGCAAAACGTCTGCCGCGGTTAGACAGCAGCTTAGCAGTAGACGTGTAGATCCATGGACAAATACCTCTGCAGAGAATTTTGATGTTTGTAATGACTATGAGTAAGTACAAAAAGTTCTCGGCCACTCTTAAAAACTTTACAAAAAACAATAAGCCAACAACAAAAATCATTCGGCATATCCTCCTCTAGCAATCCAAAACCAAATTCGATCGTTTTCAGGATTAAAGCCTAAACCAAAATCGGGATAGTAAAAAAGAGATTACCCCCTCATGCCTCTTCCATCGATTTTAGAAACTGCGACATTTGTGTCACCGATGAACGGTGTGGTTTTTGTGCTCGTCATGGAGACGAAAGTCAAATAGGCTATTGCCTCCCATCAGACCTCGAAAATCCTGGTATAAAGTCAGAGACAGGTTTTTGTGCTACTTTACCAAGTACTTTTGCTATTTTCGACACAAAAATTGAATAGAATTTTAGAGTCCGACGGTTTGCATCATATTAACATCGCTCAAGGCAATATAGTTTTTAATACGAAATACAATTGGAGTGCCAATTACTGTCATACCCCTTATGCTGCTTTGCCAATTGTTATTGCAACTTTTTATCTGTGTTGTTTTGCATCAGGCACATAGCCCATAAGGTTCGATAGATAGAGTCATATTTTTTAGGCTATGCCCCACTACCATGGGTGATGAATTCGGAGTTCTATCCTTTTTGGGCTAGAGCCACTTGCCTGGGCTTCTCAACGTTTACCAATTGGAGTACAGACTTGATCGTTAATTTGTCATACATAGCCCTAAGTCTGGCTGTAACTCGATATGGTGGGTGAGTTTTGTTGCGCAAACAAACCGCGCGGCTTATTTGTGAACTAAAATAGTTTTGAGAGTGAGAAATTTTAAAAAAGTGATAAAAACGTGCAAGGAAATGTTTGAGTCCAAAATTATGGGACTATAAGGGTGTGTTCAAGCATGTTGAAAAAGTTGTTGAAAAGTTTTCAAAACTTTTTAACAACTTTTTTCGACTTTCAACAACTTCTCAACAACTTTTTCAACATGCTTGAAAGCATAATAGTTTTTTTCTGTTTCAAGCTTTTTTAACCTAAACTTTCTCATTTTCAGGTCTTTTCTTCATCTACACAGGAGCTACTTTTATTGGCTTGATCTTCTTTATTTTTATGATACCCGAAACGAAAGACGTATCTATAGCGAACGTTGAGCTGCTTTTCATGGACGAAGACGAAAGAATGAAGAGCCATGTCGACTTGAACCAAGACCCCCATATGAGAAAAATGTTGGATGAGACCTTGGAGCGGATCAAGAGGTTCTAAGGCATTTGAAGCCGCGGATTATAAGTTATACTTGTTGTCTTTGTACTGCATATTTTTGTATTTATACGATGTGCTTTTTTCCGTGACACAACTGAAAGATCATTAGTTTTAAGTTGTGCCTTACATGGAACACTTACTATGTATTACAGTCTTTGCTCAAAAATCCCATGATTCGGTGGTACTGGTCTTGTCCCAGATGCTCCTCAAGACTGGTTCAAACCCCGCTTGAGGCCAAAAGATTTTTTCTAGTAGTAACATCTTCGGATGGCCAGAACTGTTGCGGGTTCTTTCAACCCAACTTATGGGGGGCACAACATCTGAAGTAGCCGGTTCTCTAGGAAGCTTGGCATTACAGAAAATCTTTTTTCCTCTTCGAGTTATGACTATCTTAAGTTTATGCCCCTAAAAAGGGACAAAATGGTCACCCTGCTTCTACTCCAAATGGTAGAGCTGAGAGAACCGATCGCCGGTATATGAAAAACGAATGAACCACTACTTTTATCTTTAAACTTATATCTGTATCAAAACGAAAGTTTGTGGCAAATTGAATGTAGAATAAAAGTATAAGATTGAAATTTATCATTTGAAATAAAAATAATTCACAAATCAAGAACGATGTCGAAGAAATCAGTCCTTTTTATTTGCCTTGGTAAGTGATTATCATACTGAACACTTTTCACAACTTTTTTTTGTTGAAATTTAGGAAACATTTGCCGATCGCCAATAGCAGAAGCAGTTTTTATTGACTTACTAAAACAACGAGGTCTTACCGATCAATGGATTGTCGATAGTGCGGCTACTGCTGGTTACCATGTTGGTAAAGGCCCAGATAAACGAGCTATGGCTACTCTCAATAATCATGGGAATAATAATTATGTGCATCGAGTTAGACAAGTATGTATGCGTTTTTGTATGAACTTATTTGGAATTCAAGTTTTTAGATAACAGATGAAGATTTCTCGAAGTTTGACTATATTTTTGGGATGGATGATATGAATATCTCGTATGTTGCACAAACAGGCATAGACTCGAGTGAAACGAAACGAAAGATTTGAAAAGATACGAATGAAACGAACACAGATGGAACGAACATAAATGAAACGACAAATAAAACGATACGAATGAAACGACTCATTTCCAAACGGCGTCCGGAAACGGGTTTGAATTTGCCTGAATATTGACACGAAAACCCTGAATTTGGTTTTGTTCCATTATGTCGTTTCATTCGAATCATTTCATTCGTATCGTTCCATCCTCTTCGTTCCATTAGAGTCTATGCCCAAAAACATAGTTTATTACAACAAAAAATAGTATTTTAGTGATCTTAATCGAGTCGCTCGACAAGCTAAAGGTTCAAAGAAAGCAAAAATTGAATTACTTGGAAAATATGACCCTGAAGGATTGATTGAGATTCCTGATCCTTATTATGTAAGTATTTGTAAAGTTGGATCACACAAGTTACCGGCTCCAGGAAGGGGAACTGCAAAAATCTTAAAAAGTGGAAGCGGAAACGATAAAAATTTTTGGTGAAAAATTGTAATTTTAGGATGGAACAGCTATGTTTGAACAAGTATATCAGCAATGTTTAAGATCATGCACTGGATTTCTTGATTCATCTTCCAATTAAATATATTACGAAGTACAAAATGTTATTATAGGGTGGTCAAATAAAAAGTGCACTTTTTGAGATTTAATGTTTGGAGAAAAATTTCATTTTCTCGATAAAATTCTATAAACGAGTAATGTTTGCCTGTCGGAGGATCTCGGGAACATTAGATTTAAACCCCAACACTAAAACCAAAGTTGTAGGGGACAATCGACAACACTTATATGGAGTATTCCCACAAATTTTTTTGTTTGGCTTTTTCGATTTCGCTGTGTAACAGAATTCTGAAACGTGACAAAAATTCGTTGCGTAACAAAATGCTGAAACGTGATTATACACACATAAAATTAACGCACGAGATAGAGAGAGAGAAATTCAGCGTTGGTGGGAAGAAGAAGTCTTCACGAGACCTCTTCTCCCCCTCCGAGTGCCTATCGCCTAATTGTCACTTTAACTGCACCCGGATCCAACCGCTATAATTGGAGGTCCTGAGAGATTCGAACCCCCGCTGTCGGATTCAGAATCCGGAGTCCTAACCGCTAGACAACTGTAGCCGGATATTTTATATATCTATTATGTTTGTATATGTTATGTCCGATCCTGAGATTCGTCTGACTCAGAGTCGGGCGCCCGATCCTGAGTTCTCAGGATCGGACGTCCGATCCTGAGTTAGACCTTAGGCCCCCGGCTGCGCCGGGGGCCCTAAGGTCACAATAAGGTGATACCCCCGGCTGCGCCGGGGGATGCCCACCCTTTGACCTGCAGCCTAAGGTCACAATAGGCTGATACGCCCCGGCTGCGCCGGGGGCCCTAAGGTCACAATAAGGTGATACCCCCCGGCTGCGCCGGGGGATGCCCACCTTAGGCTGCAGGCCTAAGGTCTAACTCAGGATCGGACATAACATATATATTGCGTGTGCTCATACTATAACGAAAGGCACACAAGATCTTTGCTGCCGCAGGCAGCAAAGATGAACACTTTAATCTTGCCTCTCGTCGAACATGAGTGCACTCTTGCCTGATGATGATAGCCAATAAATATATTTCAGTACTCGAACCAACACAAAATATCCAGCCACATAACCTATATAAAAATGAAAGTAGAACATAGGCTTTCCAATGACATCAAGCTCTTCCGTAACGAGGTTAAGTCCTAAATCAACAGTAGAATTTTGTACTGTATCTGATGGTGTAACTAAAAATAAACGATGAAGAAAGTTTTTCAGAAGATTTCGAGAAGATGATATAGCCATAAAAATGAAATTTCAAATTTTTTATTCATCAAAAATCATAAATATTCCAACTGAAACATTTTTCAGAATTTTAGTCTTCACAGTTTTCCTGTTATGGAGAGTAACGCATAAATAAACGCGATCCAAATTGATGCCAACCGAGATTGATGCCAACCATTTGGGCATTTATTGCTACCTAAAAAATAAGAAAAGTCCTCTGATGAATGAACACCAAAATTGATGTTAATTAATACTGTGTTCGAACCGACCTAATCCAGGCTTAGTCTCGTTTTGTATACTTCTACTGGTGACTCAGAATCGGGTAGCCGATTCAAAATCAGGTGAAACTAAGGATTGGGTAAAATATATAAATTTACTAGGTATATCTGGTGTTATTGTCGATGTAACAATTGTTGTCAGATTTGGGTTTCGAATTTCATATGATAATAAGAATCCTCGAGTAATATCGCTAGCATCCAATAGGTATTATAATCAATCGATATTGTTTTCCCACTGAAAATATGCGTCTGGTTTAAGTCCAGTCCTTCTGTTTTGTTGAATGCGTAAAATAGGGTATAGTTCACTAGAAAGCAATTGTTATTTCATTTCAACAACACAAAGACTTACCATTATCCGAAGAAATATTTATATAATACCTTTGCCCGAAATCTATATAATCCAATTTGATCAAAAATTCTCCTTCGGCATTATTTTTCAAGCACAAAATACACTGAATTTCAAACTGCGAAATTTGTCCATACCCATTTTCTGGGTAGTTTGGAGACATGACTACACCACGAGTCGAGTTGTGCACCAAATTCCATTTCCTAACATATTCGAAATTTAAAGAAAGCGTAATGTCAGCTATTTCAGGCATCATTATAACAATCAACTGCGCAAAAACAAAAGAATTTGCATATTGTTCTGCGGTTGAAGCATCTACTTCAAATAAGGTGTAGTATGAATTAGAGTCATATCCAAATGAAGCCACTTGGAAAGTAAAATCTTGCTAGAAATTTTTTAATCTTAACATTCCCTGAGTTGGATGTGAGGGTCGAAACCGGGGTACTGGGGTATACCCTTTGCCCCCCCCCTCCCCCCTCAATGTGGCCTGATCCACCAGTCTCGGACCTGCCAGGTTACCTAAAAAACCGACTAACTTATCTTCGAATAAACCCANCCCCCCTCCCCCCTCAATGTGGCCTGATCCACCAGTCTCGGACCTGCCAGGTTACCTAAAAAACCGACTAACTTATCTTCGAATAAACCCACTGGTCTATTCCAAGATAATAGTTTTCTCACCTCACTTGACCGAAAATTTCAAACTTTTCAGAAAAAATTTTAATTCGTAATCTTCATAAAATTCTACTTTGATTCGGAAAGTTAATCAAACCTGCTCATTATGAGTTATTAAAAAAATACTTTTAAGTCAAATGAAATGAATTTTAATAATCTTCCACTTTGTGGTAAAACTATGAGACCATAGCATAAACTGGTTGAAAAAAGCCTCGTAACGGTTAGACTAAAAGTTTGATTATCTGGATATGCATATTGGATAGGAAGAATTGCATTATCACTAAGAAGGCAACCTTGGAAAAGTTCGCTAATAGTAAAGAATGCGTATACATCACTTTGATTGGAACCTTTTTGTATATGCTAATGAAATCTGAAAATGGATCATAGGGTTGCATTGCATGTTTACGACTTCAGGCTCGGGGTTATTGTCAGTTGTGTAGCCAGGGGTCAAAGGATTCCCACACCGGAATGATTCAGACTTCCCCCCATGTGGGCCGAAGGGTCAAAAAAATATATTGATCCCTCTCAAAAACGCAGTCAGGCTTATAACAAATAAAATATTTATAAAAAAAATTTCGCGCGGAGTTTAGCAACTAAAATGGTGTCAAAAATTTAATTAAAAAGATTCCCCCCCCCCCTATTCATGGGTCTGGCTACGTCACTGTCATTGGGTATGTATAGGTGCTAAACGGAACCCACAATTAACCTACAGATGGAGATATATAAGAAAGACCAGTTTTAATATAAATACTATAGAATAAACCATTTCCTCCATTATTTGATGACCCATTCCATAAGGCATATTCACGATAATTAATCAAACTCTTATAGCCTCCATAGACTAGCAATAATCCATTATTGAAACTATGTTCATATTCGGTTACAATATAACCATAAAGTTTATAAGCACTAGCTTGAAAACTGTAAGCGGATATTTGATATTGAGAACTTGGTGGTTTTAATTGAACCCATCTGAAAGGAGGAAATCCAGAGTTAATATCGGATAAATTAAATGCCTAAATAAGTATTTTAGCATACATGGGCAGGGGGTCCAGAAATGGACCTCCCCCCCCCCCATCGTAAAAGATTCAAGTTTGCCCTTTTACTAGGGCTGCACAAAAAGTACTTGGGTGCGAAAGTAAGTAATTACTTGTGATTTTTAATAGGGGTCATTTTGAAATAACTAGGGGTCACTTTTTTAAACCTTTTTAAGTTATTTTTTTGATGGTGGATAAACATTTGGTNCGAAAGTAAGTAATTACTTGTGATTTTTAATAGGGGTCATTTTGAAATAACTAGGGGTCACTTTTTTAAACCTTTTTAAGTTATTTTTTTGATGGTGGATAAACATTTGGTGATATTAAAAATACCTGATGTTAAACGCCTCATTACAAATACAATTTTCGCTTGAATTGAATGCCAACCCTTGAAACAAATTGAACAAGATGATGTAAGTTATTAAAAGCAGACCCTTCATAAAGCACTAAGAATCGAGTTCCATGAGGATCTCGTCCACTATGTCATCTCAAGGAGTTCAATTGGCGCAAACGTTTCGGTCAACGAAATGAAGTGCTCTTCAACCTATGGCCACAAGTTGCGACTTTCTTTCCGTGCAATCCATAAAGGGTTTCATGATTTTTTAGTTGCTCGGAATAGCAACGAAAACTTGAAATTTAAGAATTTGGAAATTCAGATAAAAAGTTTTCCTTGTGCTCTCTTTTAAAAATCTCGCGCATTTTTTCGATTTTGAGCTGATCGTTATTTCGAAAGCAGAATTTTTCATGAACTTTCCAAATATCAACAAAAAAGGGCAACTTTTTTCCCCTCGGACTGATACTTTAAGATCACCCTGTATTTGAGACTGGTGACAAAATTGTCACCTTTTGTAACTTTAGATAAATGACGTTAGATGAATTTGTTTTTCTTTGTTAGAATTTGATTCTTTGTTGTTAGCTATATTTTAGGTCACATAGAAATTCATACAATTTCTATACACATCGAGTAGCAGCATTGTTTGAATTGAAAAAGGTTTAAAACGAAATGTTAAGTTTCTTGTTTTACCCAGTACATAAAGGAAGTTCAGAAGGGCAGCTGGATGTTTTGCCCTTGTTAGGGCGTGTCAGGTGGTTATAGGAATAAGCTAGGAACAACTTCCTTGTTCTATCGCAATACTATCTAAAGCTGTTTATAAATGAAAAAAAATTGAATGTGGGTGTATAAATGTATAAAAATTGAATTAACAAGCTATAAAAATTGAATTAACAACAGCCTTGTCAGTAATAGAGCTTTACGGCATTTTCAATTAACCTATGTAACAACCAGTGACGTGCCCAGAATTTTGATTTTTTTAGTTTTGGGTAGGGACAACTAGGTAAAAACTTCATTTTTCTATCGAATTTTGACCAAAATTGCCTTTTTTTGAAATTTTCGGCTGGTGGAGGAGCACATGTCCCTTCCCTGGACACGTCACTGGTAACAACTCTAGGTTAGGTTAATCATTGTTTTTGTTCAATCATAAGGCACACAGAAGCGCCTACGACGCTCCCGAGCGATCTACCAAGCTGCATTCTCCCTAGCGGAGCTTTTGGGAATCAAACTCAGGCGGTGCCCCGAGCAGCGCTCCCGAACGTCGTTTCCGAGCGGAGTTCTCGAGCGGCGCCACCGATTTTAAATTTTAAAATAATTGATAAATCGTTTCAATAAATAATTCAATTGAATCAGACAACGTTGCCTGATTCAATTGAATTTGAGTATCGACACGATTGATGAAACTTCAAAATTTTTAAAATTTTTTGCTGAATCAATCATTTCCGATGGTCAAAATGATAAAGTTCTTTTGGATTCGTGTTTCCCATACTCCGAGTAGAAAAAATCAGTCGATTTAGAGAAATATTTGAAAATTTGATTTTTTACCACTTGGTCCCCCAAGGCAAAAAAGAGAAAAAAATTTTACACCAAATTTCACAAAGGTGGCGTCGAACGTCTTAGAATTAAAAATTTTTTTTACTTCGTGCAGTTTGCAGTTGGCAAATGCAGTTTTCGAACATCTCTGGCTGGGTGAACTTAGACAGTTAGATTTTCAATTAGTACCGCAAAAACAAAGACTTCGAACTTTGTGCTATATCACACGGGTAATTTCTTAAAAAGTGGATGGATACTTTAAGGGCAAAAGTTTAAGTACATTGCATGTCTATAGTTTTTAAAATTAATTTATCCCATGATACATATTAAGACACCTTTTTTAAGAAAGCAAAGCTTTATTTCACAAACACTTCTTGATTATTCTCAGAAGTACTTCATCTGGAAAATGAATACAATTTTTTACCATAATTTGAATTTGTAAAGCACGATTTTAAAAGACATGAGAATGACTTTATTTTAATGCTAATTGTAATTTCCATGATCATAGGTTCGCTTAGTCTTTGTTTATATAAAGTTCAATAAGTTTGAAATTTCTTTGTTGTTGACAGAATTTTAGGTTAAAGGACCAGTCCAGTCAATTACAATCATATAAAAAAATGATATATTCGGAAAGAGCATGAAAAATTGAGCATTTTTTGTTTTTACGACACCATCTGAATCGTTTTCCCCATCGACATAAATGCATTTGAAAATTTGAATTCGTGTACATGTTATCGTTGTAATAATCAAACTTTTTTGAAGTTTTTGCTTCCTGAGTTCAGGAAGTATTTTCTCGCATTCGGGAATGCGCGCAATCGATTCCCCGCATAAAATTATCGCTAGGGGGTTATTTTTAGAAAAAAATTCGGGCCTCAAATTCATGTAAAAATCATAAAATTCCACTTTTTCTACTCACCCTGTAAATATGGTACAGCAAAGAACTACTCAAAATGACATCGAAGTTGTGACTCAATTTTTTTCAATGTACTTTTTTCACATCATATAAGAGGTGTGTCGGACGTAAGAAAAGTTCGAGTATCTAATACTCGGAAATCCCTAACTTGAATCATTCATTTTCATTTAGCTCTAGATACTCGCACTTTTTTACATCCAGCACACCTTCATTTTCATTTAGCTCTTCATCAGAAACTCTCATAACAGAGTATCGTAATAGAAAGAAATTATTATCGTATTAGAGGTGTGCCGGATGTAAAAAAAGTTCGAGTATCTGATGCTCGAACTTTGTTTACATCCGGCACACCTTCATTTTCATTTAGCTCTTCATCAGAAACTCCCACAACAGAGTATCATCATTTAACGAATGACGGCGACAACGATTTCAATTTTTCTTGGAGCATTAATATTTTTAGTCGCAGGAATTTCTTTTCTCATCAATATTTTGGTACTAATAATAATTTGGAAAGGAGGATTTCTTAAGAATGCTCAAAGCAATATTTTTATCTTTATTTTTGCTACCCTTGCTGGAAATGCTCTACAAATGGCGATTTCCGCATTTTATCTGGGGCCAAGTGCAATCGAACAAGTAGGAAATCTTTTAAACTAAAGAAAAATGAGCATTTTTAATAGAACTTTTTATTCCCTGGCGAGCATGGGGGAACTGGTGTGGTTATTATCTCTTATTTATCAGTGGGACAATATTATCAAGAAATGTTTCTTCAGGCTATCATAGCTATCGATAGGTACAAAATGATTTTTTTAAATAGTTTAAAATTTTTTTAAGGGTAATTACAATCGTCTTCTTTACTCGCACTAGTATATTTACAAGAGAAATTGTCATTTTGTCAGCAATTGGGGTTTATTTAGGTGGATTTTTATTGGCATTGTTTGTTATGTTTGTTATTCCTTGTTGTCAGTAAGTAATTTCTCTACAATAGTCAGGCCAGTAGCGACGTTAAAGTAGCGTTGGCACTGTGCCACGGCTGTTGAAAGTTGGTAAAAATGGGACATCCCCAAAACACTATAAAAACGGCCAGAACAGAGGGTTCTAACGAAAATCGATTGCGCACATTTCGGTCTCTGAAAACGCTACCCCGACTCTAATTTAGGGAAGGGGTAGATTCTGGTAGGGTACCTCTATCTCCCCGATTTGAAGTGAAAACGCCTTTTTACTTTATCCTATAGGTTTTCCGAACGAGGAATCGACATCTAATGGAATTGGCCGATTTCAAAATTTCCCCGTCTCCCTAAACCCTATATAATCTAAAATACCGGTCTTTGTGAAAGTCAGTGGTGGTCTTAGAGCTCAAGGATGGCAGGGGGACCAGTGCCGTAAACAGGATTTCTCGACGGGGGGGGGACATAGTAATGTTTTTTCAAAATATTATAAAAAAACATCAACCATTAGGATAAAGAAAAAAATTAAAATTTTCCAGCTACGGTGGAGTACAAAATTTCATGAACAAAAGAATTAAGATTTTACATAGTTTTTTTGAGTGTAGTGTCCTTTAACATAAATTTTAGAACATATATCTATTACAAAACATATAGCTTTGCATATTTTGGCACACTTGGATTCAATTACGTTGACAAATATGTTGATCTTCCAGTAAACATTACATCCTCTTTAATTGCAATCGTGAGCTATACAATTGTAAGTCCTACACATAGGAGAATAGGGGGAAATGCCGTACCCAGGATTTTTTTATGGAGGGGAGGGGGGTACAAGGGAAGGGTACAAGATTTTGGTCAAAAACATAAGGGGAATCCTTTGGATTTTTAAAATTTTTTTGGACTTTGGGGGGGGGGGGTACATGTACCTTTGTATCTCCACCCAGTGCCATAGTATTTTTAGCTTGATAAAGACGTCAAGCGTCGAAACGTCGCTGAATTAAATTATTATTCAAACTTCTACGCATTTGGAAAAAAGATCTTGCCAATTTTCTACCTACTCCAAGTGTCATAGGCGGGGGAGGGTACAGGGAGTCAAAAAAGGCCAAAAAAGTTTTAAAAATCCAAAAGGTCCCCCCTGCATGTTTTTGACAAAAAAATGTTGACAACTAGGATCGGGACCCCCTCCCCCCCATGAAAAAATCCTGGACACGACACTGCCCCCTCCCCTCACATCGGTACGGCGTTGATAGGGAAAACCATATCAAAATACCAAAAATCAAAATCCCAATGATTTCGTGTGGCGCTGGATTCCCTTCACAGTAATAAAATCTTCTTTTTTGCCTATTATATAGTTCTTAGACATTTTCTTGATCCCAAAAAATCAATTTTTTGGGATTTTGATTGTTCACCTGATAGGGGGTCCATAATGGACCCCCGATATCTTCGGCCGAAGGTCGAAAAATAGCTCCAAAATGGCATTTTTGCAACAAAAAATTCCATATTTAGGCAAAAAATATAAATTTTTGGTGAAAAAATGAATTTTCTTATTGAAAAAATGGGAATTTTTTGATAAAAAAAATCGCATTTTTGACCAAAAAGTAACCCGCAGCCCTGCTAATTTTTTACAAAAAAGGTCATCGCTACGTGACGTAGGCAGAAAATTTTTTTCGAATTACAATAATTCCTACGTGATGCACCCAAAAATTTTTATTCCCCCTTGCTTGGGCATGTTTTTTTACTCACCCTGTATATTGATATGTTAATAACAAAATTTTTAGCTTTATTTCTTCATACAAATAAAACTTTATAAGAAAAAGCCCTCTACCATCTCCCCAACCGACTATGCATCGCAAACTTCTCAAATGGGATTTACCCGACGTAAACTCAAAGAAATTCGTTATGCCATACAATTTGCTGCAATATCTGGCTTTGTTTTGCGTATGCCATTTTTGTTTATCGTAAAATTAATTTCCTTTTAGTCACATGGGGAAGTTTTCGAATCTTACCTCTAATAATCCCCTCAAATCCTCCGATGGAGTTATTTGCAGTAATTGAATTTTTCTGGATTTTTCATAGCTCGTCAAACGCAATTATTTTTATGACAATGAATAGCGAGGTGATGATTTGTTTTTTTTCATTAAACGATAAAAAATTTAGTTTCGAAGTGAATTTCGCAAGTTATTTTGGTGTTTTTAAACTCCATTCCGCGAGAGAATGGAGCTTTGAGATCAAGAGCATGTCACAAAAATTTTTCGATGCTGAACGAAAATTTAGGCTTATAATCTGATAGAACTCATCGAGTTATGTAACTTTTATTTTGGGCTCTCGATTTGGTGACCTCTCCCCCTTGGCACTAAAATAAAAGTTGCATAACTCGATGGGCTCTATCAGATTATATAGGAAAATTTTCTAAAAAATGATCTATTTTTTGGAACACCCTGTATTGACTCTTTTGTGATATTTATGATATGTGTTATTCTCAAAGCTCTTTATTTATAAAATAAAGTATACATAAATTTACACATACAAAACAACTAACAATTATCTAACCCCTTCTTGGAGTACTATCATATTTCATGAAGCCCTCACCCGTTTTCTTGCCAAGCTTTCCTTCGGACACTAGTCTATCCAACATTGCACATGGTACAAACTTTTCATCTTCTGGGTATCTCTGATGCCATCCATCAACAATGAATTTCATTGTATCCAATCCAATGTAGTCCAAAAGTTCGAATGGGCCCATGGGATAGCTGGTACCAAGTTTCATGGCGGTGTCGATATCTTTGATTTCGGCATCTCCGCGTTCTGCCATTTTCATTGCGTCCAAGAGGTAAGGGATGAGAAGTCTGTTGACGATGAAGCCGGGGGTGTCCTGAAAATGTAAACTTTCGTTTCAATAAAAATTTAATTTTGAATTTACCTTGCAACGAACTGGAGTTTTTCCTAATCTTTGGCAGAATGAAAACAATGCATCATAAACTTCATCTGATGTTTCATCACCACGCACCACTTCCACCAACTTCATTGCTGGGACAGGGTTGAAGAAGTGCAATCCGGCGAAGTTGTCTTGTCTTCCCAATTTGCAAGAAACGTCTTTCAATTGGAAGGATGAGGTATTTGTGGCGAAAATGCACTTGTCTGAGACGACTCTTTCCAAATCGGAGAAGAGCTTTTGCTTAACTTTAAGGTTTTCCACGATGGCTTCAACGATGAGATCAGATTCTGCCAAATTGATATCGGCTAAATCGGTGGCGAATTCGAGATTTGCGAGAGCAGATTCAACGTATTTTGATTGAGTCTAAAAAATGGGATAGATTAGGAAAATGGTGGGATGTGCTTACTTCTTCGCTATCTGCAAACTTCTTCTTCGCCGATCTGGCTAAACCGGTGGAAATTTTTGCCTTGGTTGAATTGCACTTTTCTTCTGTTCTGCCAACGACTGTGACATTTACGCCGGATTCAATTGCGACCTGAAATTTTGGAAATAAAATTTTGAAAAAATTTCATTGATGACAAAATCTGATTATTGAAACGATCAGTGAATCAGGCAATGTTGCTTGTTTCAATCAACAGCTGATTATTGAAACGATCTAATTCAACATTTTGATCGATTTTGTATGAAAATTTTATTTTTTCAACTTTAAAAATAAAAAACGAATTTTTTTTTGAAAAAACCAACCTGCGCAATTCCGGTGCCCATCAAACCAGTACCCACGATAACAACATTTTGAATTTTCAACGACTCGTTGATCATTATGTCTGAATGAATATTAAGCTCAAGAAATAAATTATACTTAAAAAGCTCTAGAAAATTAGAGCTGCAAATAGAAGCTGAAGAAAGAACTGCTTGCCTCAAAGGTCAACCCTCAATTCTTTTATACTCATCAGTCGAGAGCAGAAAAGACCAACAACCGTGCCATGTTATCAGTATAACCAGCTGAATTCTAACACAGCACTTCATTCACATGGCCAGACTAGAATTCTCAGCTGGACATTTCTTGACAATAGCGTTGAAATTCACGGATCATGCCATGTTTGGCAAGCCTCTAAAAGCATCACCTCATCATTTTCTGCTGATAGCCCCATGAAAATTTCCCGGTGATTTTTCAAAAAATCCGGAAAATTTTCATGTTTGATGCATTTGTACATGTGAAAGTTGTCCGTGAGCATGAATTCATGTGGATACGTAGTGTAGCAACTTATACAAAAATCACACCATTAGCATTTTATCCGGGACACAGTGAACGATCAATCAAGCTATGGTATAAGAAATAAATAGTTTATCAGAGGAAATGTTTTCGATTTATTCACGTGAAAATCCTTTCATAATCAGAAAATGCGTATGACTAGTTTTCGATTTTTGAATTTTCGTACTGAATACTAACAAGGACAACAATTTTATCTTGGTTTTTTGCAAGATTATAGTCATTTTTCAAATGAATTTGACGCAATCTTTTGTGTTGTTACAGTACGATTCTGTCTAGTATAATTTATAGTCTGAGGAACCGAGCACCTTCCGGCGTTCCAATGGCGATGTTAAAGGGTAGTGACTAGGCAAAGGGGGTATTCTGGATACCCCTACCCCAGGTACGTAGCCAGAATTTTCTGACGGGAGAGGGGCAATGACCCAAAGTCCAAAATTCACAGATCAGCTGTGATTTTTTTCAAACTTTTTCAAAATTTTGACCAAAATCCACAGGTAGCTGTGGTTTTGGACAAAAACATAAGGGGGTACCCTCATGATTTTTTTTCAAAATTTTTCGTGAGGGGGGGGGAGTAATTGTCCGGATTGTCTCCTCCCCCCTACGTGCCTGCCCTACCCCCCAAATAGCGTAGGTGGGGGGGGGAGAGTAGGTCAGTGCCATATCCAGGATGTTTTTTAGGGGGAGGGGGGTAACTTAAAGGAAAAAAATTTTTGGGCAAAATCATACGGGAGGACCCTTATGATTTTTTTCGACTTTTGAAAATTGTAGGGGGATAATTACTCCCTATACCCCCTCCCCTAGATACGGTACTGGGGCAGGTGTCCCTATTGTGAGCCAAAATTTAAAAAAATCCCTACACATACGGGTCCCCCTTATGTTTTTTTGGAGGAAGTGCCCCCCCCCCCAGTTCAGTAGACGACTAGAAGTAGAGTATTTGTTGAGTAGTTGATAGTAAATGTTGAAATTTGCGAGTATTAGATGATTGGTATATGTAACTAAGCTTCTAATAACGATAGACCCTTCTGCCTACGCCACTGTCCTCCCCCCCCCTCCAATGGCCTTAGAAGAAACATGTCCCAACTTGGTTTCTCCATTTGGTCCAAACATACGCCACTTTTTTATCCATGTTTGCCCATGGTGGGAGTGCTAAAAAACTGCAAAAATTATATTCTATTGAAATTCCTATGCAGCCGTAGAGCCCAAAATGTGGTTTTTGGGGTCAAAATTAGGAAACCAGCATAACTTTTTACGGGTAAAAGTTTTTTCAATAATTTTGGTTGCATTTTATAGGGGGTTAAAAGACTCAAATTATAATATACTAATTTTGGTCTCAAACCTTTATCTTCATGACTAAAAACGCTTTACAAAAATGACACCATTTTCTCTAGGCACCATTCGCTAAAATCGTACTTTTTAGGGTCTAAATTCTACTTTACTTTGCTCGTCTTGACTTTTTTTGGTGAAAAATTTTTTGGAAAAAAACACCAGGGGAGTATCAAAAAAAATTTTCTTTTTTACGTCGGGAGAGGCAATTGTCCCCCTTTTGCACCCCTAAATACAGGTCTGAGCAGTTTTAACCCATACAGCTGCATGTGCTATATTCATGCAGCATTCCTACATAGGTTTATCCCTATGTAGGAATTTTGTGCATGGGTTTATCACATGCAAATGCATAGGTAAAACTCATGAAATTTTTTCAGAGATGGAATATGAAGTGTTTATTTAATTTATTAAAAATATGCATATATTTACAAAGCAGTTTAGAATTTAACTTCTAATAAGGCTCAAAAAGAAATTTTTAGGAAAAAAATAAATGCACGAAGTTCATTATAGAAAATATAGAAAGGCTATAGAAAGACAATTTATAATTTAGAGTAGGATTTTTTCTTCAAATAAGGCTTAAGGACCGGTCCACTAGCAAAAGGTTATATATTCAGAAAGTTTATATAAATGGAGCATTTTTTGTTTTACAATAACCTCTAAATCGTTATCGTTGCCGAGATAATCGCGTTTGAAGTTGGCTACTTTTGAAATCTGTGTATTACAACGAAAACATGAACACAGCGAAAATTTGTGCCTGAATCAATAAAAGTTGTGTATTGACGCGGAAATTCAAAATTTTTTCCCAATTTTCGTAAGTCGATGAAAACTGAAAGTTTTTTTGAAATTTTCGCATCAATACACAACTTTTATTGATTCAGCGAAGAATTTTCATTTATTTCAGCGAAGAATTCTATAATTTTCTGGTAGCAGAATGGTAAATCCTATCCGCTTAAGACCCTTCGTACTAACTGGATGGATTTATTGAGGCTAATAAACAATCCGTTATTTTGTTTTCATGTTTTCGTTGTAATACACAGACTTCAAAAATCGCCAACTTCACACGCAACTTCCTCAAAAACTACAACGATTCAGAGCATGCCGTAAAGACAAAAAATGCTCCATGTTTCATCAACTTTTCGAATATATCATTTTTCATAGTGTTTTTTCCGAATGGACTAGTCCTTTAAGTAGAAAAAAATTTTGCACCCATTTCGTTTCTTTCAAACACATCCATATTCATACCAAACAGTACTACCATCTTTTTTGGGCTCGGATGAAGTGTCACCGTTGACATTTTCATATACACTCATGGCTTTTTCTTTGCGGATTTCCGGGTCGGGGATTTCTTCGGGCTCGCGGTCGATGGCGAGTTTTGCTGCTACACTGGCTAGGACATTTGTTCGGGTTGTTGTTTGATTTGAAGGGGTTGGAGACGGTTGTGGATGTGGTTTTGGTGTGGAAGTCTCTTGTGGGATGAAAGGTCCGGTTGGGGTCTAAAAGTTTGAATTAAATGCAAGTTAACGCAAAAAATGAGATTTTTGTTATTTTTTCAAATTTTTTAATTTTATCAGAATACATAGGCCTTCCCTGAATCAGGCAAGTATTTTTTCCTTCGAAAATTCCAAATTCAGATTCCCCTCATGTTTTTACTCCTAGAGAGGTCTTTCCAGAAAAAAATTTTGAAAATTTTTTCCTCTTCCCCTCTCTATTATATTAGCTGTAGTAGCGTAGAGGAATCGTTTGAAACCGGTTTCGTCAAAATTGGAGGAGGGCAAAAGATAGTGTTCCCTGTGAGAGTAAAGTTCTAGAAGCGGGACAAGGCGGGCTATTAGACCGTTTTTGGCTTACTGCAATTCTCCCCGGATATGGCGGTGGTGGATGCCTGATAGATGAAATTGACGTTATAGAACTATTCGTAGACGAATGCATAAGTCTAGGCATGGCTGGCGGCTTTGCTGCTGCAGGATATGGTGGAGGTACCGGCGCCCGAGCTGGGGGTGGTGGCGGAGGTTTTGAGCTTGAAATCGAGTGATGACTAGGCACTCTGGGTGGTAGATCTCGTATAGGAGTTGGCACATCAACTGCTCTTTCTGAACCTAAAAATGGAATTTTTACTTGTAGTGTGACGGAAATAATCAATCATTATTTTATTTATGTACATATTTAAGCTAGTAGACAAAAAGAGGTATGTCAAAAACACCTTAAGCTAGCGAAAGAGCTATCCGATTTTAGTTTTGCCTCCAGTGGTGTCCAATGACGTCGCCGTTTATCACTAACGTTTAAGTTTTTGAATAGCGACGTTTCAGACGTCGACGTTTGAAACATCGACATCTTCAACGTAACGACGATTGACAACGTTTTTCGAATGCCGACGTTTGGAAACGTCGTCGTTCCAGGTGTCCCGACGTTTGGAACGTCTAACGTTTATGACGTCGCTTATACTAAACGTCGACGGCGTCGGACAACGTTTTTAGACACCACTGCTTGCCTCTGGTTGACTACTATGCTTTTAAGTTGATAATGTTATGAATAAAAATATTTCTGGAGCCTTATGACATCACAAAATATTTAACATTACACATTTCTATCACAGTAGTTTAACACGTGAGTATGTGCTCCTACCGTTTAAGCTAACAACATCTTCTTCAATTAGTCCTATATTCGATGATAGCCTTATAGCCCCGTTTCTGCTATTAGGCAAATTATTCGGAGTGTATCGTAGAGAGCCGCCGATAATCCCATTTCTTGGTCGTAAAGAATTTCGAATAATGCTTGCATAGCTTCCACTGTCTGAGCCGTAGCTGCCGGCTAAAATGATTACGTTTTTATGGGGAATTCTTCTCTAAGAGAGAAAAAAGACACAGATAGTGAAGTGGTAAGCATCTAGTTCTGCGCTCATATGGTCGAGGATTCGATCGAGGCATTTCAAAAACTCCAAACGTGCTGGCAAGCCAAGGAAGAGCCGACACATACTTTCTACAAACGCCTCAATTTTTTCGCTCTGCCGAGATCGAACCTTAGACTATATGAGTATAAAATAAAACGCTTGCCACTTCACCATGGGTAATGACTTTTTTACTCTTTTGAGAAATTTCCTATATACTGCTTCATTACAAGTTAAATGTAGACTATTTTAAGGGCTGCATCAAAAATGATGTTATTTGATCACTTACTTTTCTTGTGATAAATGTCATAATCGGGAGATGACCCATCATGTTCCGACGAGCTACAGATTGCAGAATGTCGACAATCTCGTCGAGAAACTAAAAATTTCCATGAAAATCATAAAATTTTTAATAAAATCAGTATTAACACGGGAATGGCCGATTTTAACATCGGTTGGCACTATTTCTATACACTCTCCCGAGTATGCCAGAAGAAATTTTTGAAAAAAGTTGGTTTAAAAAAATTTAAATTGGGTTGTAAAAAATGAAATTTTTGTCCTTCATAGTTCAATGGTAATGTGCTTGACTTTAACTTTAAAAGGTCGAGGGTCCGATTCCTCGATCGAAGTAATTTTGTTGCCCTTATTAAAATCTTTTTTCAAAAATTTCTTTTTTTGGCATACTTGAGAAAGTGTGTAGAAACAGTGTCAACTGATGTTACAATCGGCTCTTTCCGTGTGAATGAGTTCCGCTAGCTTATTTGTTTTCTTAGAGCAAAAAATATTTTTAAAGAAAAATTTCAATTTTTAACTCGAAATTTGTCAATTTTGTTTTGCTAAAAATGATTCTTGGCAAAAATGCCATTTTTTGCAAGTTTCTTGCCACTTTTTTGGCCCAAAATTTAAAGGTAGTGTACGGGAGATACAAGTTTGAATTTCCACCAGAGCAGGAATTTTCGTTTCAATACACAAATTTTGCGGAAAAATCAATTTTCACATCGATTTTTTAAATTTTCATAAAATGAACATTGTAGGAAATAAAATGAATTTTTTTTGAACTCTATGAGACGAATAAAATGGCACCAAAATTGTATCGGGTTATTGAAGCGAAAACTTGTCGACGAAATTTTCAAAATTTTAATTGCCTGTACACCGCCTTTAACAAGATTTCCGACATCTTTCCATTTTATAAATTTTCAATATATTATCAAAATGGCAATTTTTTCTAAACTGACTAGTGCTTTAAGATAATCTGTTAGACGCCAAAGTTCGAGTTTAACATAGCGCAGTGGAATTTTACACTAAAACGCCACACGTCAAGAGTTCGATTCCTCTAGCAAACCAAAAATTTTTGCAAATTTTGCAAATTGCCTAGTTTTGACTATCTGCAGGGGGTTCTATGAATCGAACCCGATACGTTTGACGCTTTGTGCAAACTCCACTGCGTTATGTATTACCTCCGATTTTTCATACTTATGGCTTGAAACAGACTATATATTTTTGTGTGTTGAATGTGTTATCTAGCATGTGTAAATTCATAAAGTTCTAAACTGTTTAACAGATGACATTGCCACTATTTCATGCAAACATAGACATGTGAGGTGGGTTCCAGAAACATGAGAAAGTTCATGTTAGTGATGCTCAAAGTTACAAAAAATGCCAAGCCTTGTAATGGATTTAAATATGCGAATTTTGGTTACTGTATAATTTGTTCGTGGTGATAAAGCTAACAAATTTGTCACCATGGTGTCAATTTTGATACCTTTGACACAACGAACAAATTATATTGTGACCAAAATTCGCATAAAGTCCGTTTCCTCCGCCAATGGGAAAAAAGTCCGGGGCGATAGTCAAAGAGTCCAAGGTGTTGTCCGTCCGATCTGACAAGTTAAGCAACGTTGGGACAGCAGGTTCGATCCCACTACGGCAAAATTTTGATTTTCAAAAAAATTTCTTTTACAAACAATGGAACAAAAAAATTTTGTTCCATTTATTGTAAAAGAATTTTTGAGAATCAAAATTTTTGCCCTAGTGGAATCGAACCTGCGGACTCAAAGTTGCTTAACTTGTCAGGTCAGACGGGTGGCGCTTTGGACCACTTGGCCATCGCCCATGAACTTTTTTCCCATTGGCCGCGAAAACGGACTTTATTTGAGACCGATGATAAGACTTGTCACTTTGTGTAACTTTTAGCAACACTACTCATTGATCAAGAGTTTTCTCACGAGCTATGAGATTTCTCATATTTCTGGACCGCACCCGTGATGTGCCAAGACGAACAGTGTGATAAATATATAGCCAAAACCACCACCAACAATATGTACATAATAAAAAAATTTATTCACCGGGAAAATTTTATTATCATAGAGTAAAGTTTTTTAAAAAAAAGTTGACAATGAAAGCACCGAAAATGATACAAACCTTCACCGACATAAAATTATGTTAAAAATTTATACAGACAAGAAGAAATATTAATTATTTTTTTAAAATGTTGAAGATACAAGTAGTATCCAGAAAGTAGAAACCAGTCCAAGAAACCATATGGAAAAATGGGGGAAGGGGGATTTCCAAAGGAAAATTTAAAAGCCAAGGAAAAACTTGTAAGTTTTCGTTTCAATATATAAATGGTCCCCTTTATGATTTTTTTCGCAAAATTTTAAAAATTCTCGATGGATGAGTGGTGGGACGGCCCCCCTGGCATTTTAAAACCTGTGTATTCATTTGGCGTGAAAAATTTCTTTGGTCTTAAACTCAATCCGCTCAACTTAAATATAATCAACATACTAATTTTTTCGAGGAGCGTTTTCACGTTTTGACAAGAAAGAGAAGACAAACGTGTATGTCGCATGGAAAACCATATGGGTTTATTTTGGTGAAAATTTTAAAAAACTTGAACATTTTTGAAAAAATAGATCAAATTGCACAAATTTAATTTTTAGGGGTCACCTGTATTATCTTTTTAAATTAAAAATTGGATAAGCTAGCCTCTAATTTCTGGACAATATACATAAATTATTATATGCATGCATGCAGCATATATAAGAATCGGACAAAAATTTAAAATTTTTGAAAAATTTATATTTTTAAATATAAAACCCGTATTTAAGCCAAGTTTTGTGATTTTTTTATAACTTTTGACAACGGTTTTTAGCCATAAACACATAGACATTTCATGCATTTTCATAAGTGCTGTTGGGTCTATGATCGTCCTCGATAGCCCTGGGTGCTTTTTTCATCAAACAACACCCGAGGGACATATTCGACCCTTGTGTCCCATTTGGTTGAACCATGGAAAGTGAGGGTTTTAAGCGAAGCGACCCTGTTACAAAGGTATTCCTCCTCGGCTGCTCAACAGCCTTTTGCTCTGTGGTGGGGGTAGTTTTTGCGGGAGAATTGCTGGATTTACGCATAAACGAGGAACGAAGGAATCTTTGAACTGCAGATGAACCTGTAGTGTTGGTGCTTGTCGTGCTTGGGACATTCTTGCTTGGTGGAGATGGAGTGCTAGATGTACTTGACGTAGTGTTCGTGTTTGGAGTCGTGCAAGTCGACTGACCGTGATTTGCGGCCAATGGAGGTGGGCTACCAGAGAAGCCGCCTTCATCAGCGGAATAGATACTAGAATCTTCGGTTGTCGACCCAGAAGGGGTTTTTTCGATGATACCATTTGTACCATTTCTGACAGACTTTCTTGCAGGGCTCTGAAAATTGATTCTTTTTGTGCTGTGTAAAAACCACTCTCCTACCCTAGGGATTAGAGCTTTTGCAGCTCGTTTGACAAAAGTTGGCTTCTCTTTTATTTTTCGGCTATCCATAGCTTTGTATTGGTCGATGATTTTTTGTTCTAGGCTCTCTTTATGCCTTCGTAGAGTGACTAGTTTTTCTTGTAGTTCTCGTTGCTGCTGATAAAAAGCATCTTTGTCGTTGAGAGATCTAGCATGGAGCTCTTGATTTTGGATCAAAAGCATTTCGATTTGTTTGATCAACGCACGGGATTCGTCGCCGTTGTATTGACGTAAGACCTAAAATTTTCATATAAGCAAATTTCCAGACATGGAAAAGTTTGAATCAAGCAACGTTGCTCAAAAAACAAATTTGCTACAATGTTCATTTTATGAATCATTTTATAAATTTTCTATGCCACTTTGAAGTTTATACCAACCTCAATTTGCCGATGCAAACAATTAATTTCTTGATCCTTTTCTGTCAAAGATCGATTCAGCTCTTGTATAGTCGAATTGAGACTGTTGATGGTAGTTTTCTGATTCACATCAGATAGCCGTAATCTTCTTAGCTCTTCATTTCTTTCATCGCCATTTTGTAGCAGAAGCTCTTTTTCTTTTCGAAGCTCAGACAGTGAATTTTCATAATCTTTGAGCTGTTTGAGATCTTTTTGATGCTCATCTCGTTCTCGTCTCCATTTTTCTTCAAGATGGAGTTTTTCGCGAGCAAATTCGGAGCGGATTTGGCTATCGGATGTTGTCTAAAATTTGTAGGAATAGAATTTTTCTATACCTTTTAATGTATACCTTTTCATTCTTAGACTTTTGTTTCAGCTCATATTTCGCTCGATCATAATCCACCGTCAACATTTGATGCAAATTTTGGAGTCGATCGTGATCTGCGGCCAAAGCATTATGTATAGCCTCCATCGACTCCAGATTTCTTTGCATGTCATTCCTAGCCTTTACACATAGCTCTATTTGCTTTCTCAGCTCAGCATTATCCTCCCTCAAGAGCTCTTCTTGAAGCTGAACATTTCTCAAAGTGACTTGAAGTTTAGCGATTTCAGAATGTTTTGCATGTGTCAATTGGAGCTAAAAAATTTCGTTTCGATAAATAAAATTTTTGAAAATTTGATAAATCACAGGGCGCCCAAGAAGTGGATTTTTTCAATAATTTTCAAGGTTTTTATTTTTGCCAAAATAATCGGGTTTTTCTATGCGAAGAATTGATTGCGATCATTGTCGAACCTTGAAAACGCTTCCCTGGCCCTAATTCAGGGAAGAGACATGTGTATTGAAGCGAAAATAGGCTAATTCAGTTTTTCGATTTTAGACCACGTTCAATAGAGTATAAGAGCCGAAGTAGCTCCGTCATTCTTAATAACAGGTTGTTTATTAGCCTCAATAAATCCATCCAATTAGTACGAAAGGGTCTTAGGATTTGCCATTCTACTACCAGAAAATAGTAGAAAATCTCAGTCCCTGAATCAGGGTCAGATAAGCGTTTTCAAGGCTCGGCAATACGTGCAATCGATTTCTCACATATAAAAATCCCATATAGAGTTATTTTGGTGGAAATTATACAACTTGAAAATTGTTGAAAAAATCGCGCAAAATCCCCAAAACTACCCTTTTTTTGGAGGCACCCCCTGTACATACATTTTTTTGTTGTAACTCTTCAATCTCGCGTTTTGATGCTTGCAATTCAGCCATTTTTGTCGATTCTTCGATTTGATATTTGCGAAGGCGTTCTTGGAGGATAGTCACCTATTTTTGGTATAAAATTTTTTGAAAGAAAATGAAAATAAAAATTACCTGTTCTTTGACATTTTTGTTTTCAACAATAAGATCTTTGACCCGATCGTCGTTTTCATCCAACTCACTTTCTGCTTTTCTGAAAATTTTTTGGATTTTTTTCAAAATTAGAAAATTCATTTTTGCGATTTTTCGCTTAAATACACAGGCCTTTCCTGGGTCAGGGAAGCGTTTTTTCGCTTCAAAAGTGTCAAATTCGGATTCCCCGCATGTTTTTACTCCTAGATGGGTCATTTCCAGAAAAAATTTTGAAAATTTATCACGTGGTTGACCCCCTATTGTGTAATAGGCTACTACTAGTAGCTTCAAAGTCGCTAAAAAAGTTCAATGAAGTGATTTCAGCCAGCGGATGGGAGGGGGGTCATTTTTTAAACTTGCTTGCTCAATTTTCAAATTTTGAAGTCCAAATTTTTTTCTTTCTTACCTCAAATTTTGAACATCCCGCTTCAAATCATCCAATTCAGCAATTTGAAGCTGTTGTTGAAGCCTGAGAGAGTCAGCTTCTCTTTTAGCTGCATTTAAAGCTTGCATAATGACATCGTCGATGACTTGGATCAATTTTTGGTCATCTTGTAAAAATTCTTCTGATCGATTCATCTTGCCACCGTTTGTTTGGATAGCAGCACAGACTGATCGAAGTCGACTAAGGAGGTCACTTTTTGAGGCTTTTTCAGAAATGAGATCTTCGCGAAGACGTTGGGTTTTCTTCGTTTCTAGCTCCATCTAAAGTTTAAAAAAAGATTTTTTGCTCCAAGAACTTTTGGGTTTACAAAATTTGAAAATTTTCCTTACCTGTTGCCTGTAAGTCCGATTTTCGGCTTCAATATCAGAAATTAGGGTAGTCTTTTCGATTAGCGATTTTTCTAGCATAAGCAATTTTCGCTCCAAATTTTCATAATTCAGAATTTTTACATTTATTTCGTTGTATTTATCTTCCAAGTTGCTGGCCTTTTGCTGAAATTGTTTTTTTTTGTTGAAAAATTTGAACTGTAACAAGTTGGTACCTTGAATGTGTTTCGTTCTGTTTCTAAAATTTTCTTAGCCCTCTCGACTATCGTATAAGAGCTCTCCATTTTTGCCAACTCTTCTTTCAAATCATCAATTTCGATTCGAGCTTCTTTTTGTTGGTTTTTCATTTTTTCGAGTTGAGACTCAATTCGGAATTTTTCTTCCTTCAAAGTTTCAATTTCTTCAATTTTTGAGCTTAGCGTCTGTTCGATTTCTTTTGACTGAAAAATTTAGTAATTTAATTAGTCCTTAAAATTTTTGCTAGAACATAACTCAGTGGGTAAAGAAGGTGTCGTCCGATCTGGCAAGTTAGGCAACGTTGGGACAACAAGGTTCGCTCCCGCTAGGGTTAAACTTTTTTTTCAAAAAAAGTGGCAAAAATTCAATGATGTCGACGCTTCCCTGAATCAGGAAAGAAGTTTGTGAAGCGAAAATAGGCTAATTCAGGGGGGAGGGAAGACCAACAACAGTACAAACCCTCACTTTCCTAGCCAAATGCTCATTATCCCTTTGTTTTTGAGTCTCCACTTGTGCTGCCGACAAATTTTTCTTGAGCTCTTGTAGATTTTTCTGAAGTTCTTCTCTTTCTGTTTTTAATGTCGTACATTGTTCATCGATCTGAAAATTTTTGTTAATTAAAAAATGAGATGTGTTTATGTATGTAACCTTTGATTTTTCAAGAACCCTAGCTTGGAGATTTGAAAGAAGGCGCATATTTTCTTGAGTCTTTTCTTCAGCTGCTCTTTCGGCAGAAGCCAATCTTTCACGGAGCTCAAACATTTCTCCAGGCTCACTGTAACTAAATTTGTTGATATTTTTGGTTAGTTAATAAAGCACGCTTGTGCGATCGGCCAAGTGACCGGGTTGGACAAGTAACCGACCGGTCAAGTGACCAGGTCAGGTCACCCAAGTGACCGATTCAGTAAAGTGATCAGAAATCAAAACTTACACACAGTTATCCAATTTGGACTTTAACTTCTTATTTTCTAGTTGAAGCTCCAAGATTTGAGATCTGTTACAAGCATCCATTTGTGACTGTAATGAGTCGTGCAGCTCTCTCGGTGATGCAAATTCCGCAGTAGCCTCCATTCGTCTTTCTAAGTCAGCATATTTTTGAGCATGCTGTTTATTTTCGCGTTCTAATCGTCCGTTTTCGATAAGAAGTTGTTCGATTCGTTCGCGTTCCTAGAAATTCATAATAAAAATTATAGAAAAATTGATATAAATCAAATTTTATACAGTCTAACTAACTAACATAAATTTTACAAACACTCAAAACATGGCTGGTGGTCATTCGTATACAAATCAGAATGGGCGTGAAAAATTGGTGCAAAAAATGAATAATTTCTAGGAACAGCTGCGGCAGCAGCACTCTCATTTCACATTTATCTTTGATGGAGCAGAAAAAGACTTCCAGCAAATCATCGGCTATTTGATGATTTTTAGATGAGAAAATTGAGTGGACAAAGAAACTAATAGTTAAGGAAAATGCACATAAATATATAAATAAAGATAAGATCTTCGAAAAGACGGAGAAAGTTGACGAAAAAAAAGAGAAAAATAAAAGTGAAAATGAGGGAGAGAAACAAAAAAATATCAGATATTGAAAGAATTGTGATCTTAGATGAAGAGGGGCACTAATTAGACTCCCTCCTCCACGTAGAAATCTCAAAAATGACCCCCTAATAGAAAATCCAAAAAATGTGAATTCATTCGCAAGATCCCCTAAGACCTAAGTCTAAAGCCTATGCCTAGGGCCAAATCCTAGAGCCTAAGCCTATGGCCAGAGCCTAAAGCCTAGGACTTAAGCCTAGGACCTAAGCCTAAGGCCCAAGCCTAAGGCCTAAGCCTAAGGCCTAAGCCTGGGCCTAAGCCTAGGGCCTAAGCGTAGGGCCTAAGCCTAGGATCTAAGCCTAAGGCCAAGACCTAAGCTTAAGGCCAAAGCCGAAGACCTAAGCCTAGGGCCTAAGCCTAAGTAATAAAGTTTCCCAAAAAAAGTTGCCCAAATAATAATAATTGAAAATTTTGCCTATCATTAGTTTTTGGAGTAAAAATTTTCGGCACTGTATGTCTCCGGTTCAATCCCCATTTTTTCAGAACATTTTTTAAAATTCTTTTTAAAAATAAAATTCAAATATGCTAAAAATTCGTAAAAACTGACATCTTGTCAACATCGCAACATTTCCATATCACACGTCAATCACAAATTTTCGATCAACATATGTCAAAAAATAGAAAAACATTTTTTCAAAACTACACTCATCCGTTGTCTGATACAACCTTGATGAATAAATGTGGCTAAACATGAACTATATAAACTTGTTACACGAATGAATGACCAAGCCTATGAAAAAGCTTGCATTTATATAATTTTCCCATAAAATCTTCCAAACGTGGGAATCATAAATTTTCCTTGCGCGCAAAACTATAATTAAGGAGATTCCGTTAAAGTTGACATATTTGTGAGAATTTTTGGTTGGGGAGAAAAAAGTTGGCTTGTCATGAGCGCATTTTTATGCAACGTTGGATGAAAAATTTGACTTACTTTTGACAGATCACTTTGGAAGTTTTTGGAGCTGTTTTGTGATTCAGAAAGTTTGCTTTCAAGTTCGTTATAGGAGGAAAGTTTTTTCTTGCACTGTTCAAGTTGTTCTTCCAATACTCGACAAGTTTCATTCATGACATCATTGTCCTCCTTGAGGCTCTAAAATTTTGATTTTGAATTTTTTCCAATTGGAGGGAGATAAAAAGTTGATGACAAAACACTAGTGATAGATTGGGGGGGGGGGACCACGCATTGACCCCGCCGAACATATGAGGTGGTTCATAAAACTTGGGTTTCAGAAGACTACCTCAAAGAAGGTCCTTTTTTGGTAGGGGACCACCTCATCGGGTCCCCCTCCCCATCTTGTCGACCTATGGTGACTTTGATCGGAGGGAGGGGGTATTTCTGAGCCATCCCTTTCCCCTCCCCCGATCCAAAACCACCCATGGCCCTGGATGACTTTGATCGGGGGAGAGATATTCTTGAATCACCCTCCCCCCTCCCCATCCAAAACCATCCCATGGCCCTGGGTGACTTTAATCTGGGAAGAGGGTGTTCCAGGGCCAGCCACTCAGATACCATCATCATCCATGATGATTTTGAATTGGTACTATTCAATTTTGCTCTCTGTTTCTAATAAAAATTCACAAAAACTCACATTAACGCGATTTTTATAAAAATTGATTTCAGTCAATTTTGTTCTTAGCTTTTCATTTTCCGCCTCCAACCGTTCCAATTTGACTAGCTAAAAATGGTTTAAATTCGATTCTTTCGTCTTTTTTGAATCATACTTTGTGTTGCATGCAGTCAACTTCATCTCTGTAATCTTTTGCTGCACGAGCATCTTTTACGAGATCAAGTCGCTCTTGTTGAAGTCGAGCGATTTCTGCTTCTTTTTGCTCAACTTCATCTTGGAGCTCGAGAAGGAGTTCATCTTTTTCTTCACTAAAATTTTTCGCATGTTTTAGAAGTAGAGAAGGGCAGGCATATCGGAAACTGAAGTGATAATGAGGGATGGTGTGTTAAGAGTGTGATGGGGGGGGGGGAAGGTCAATGAGATCCGGGGGGATCGTCCCATCTTTCAGACTACACCACTGTTTGGGGGGATAAGATGATGGTTTATTCAAATTTCTTACTTTTCATTCCTTAACCTTCTCACTTCCGCTTTAACCGACGCTAGCTCAACGTTGACATGTCTTTCTGATAAATTTGGAGACGGAGATCGAATTTCTAAAAGTTTAATTTTTCAGCTCTTTTTTACTTTCAATTTTTTACCCGAACCATTTTTGCTCATCTTTGAAGGGGTATCTCCATTGATACTTAGCGATGAGAGATGGGAATTTTCTCGATTTTCCTAAAATATTCCATTTTATTATCTAGTTTTAAATTTTTTGTTGATGTTTTACCCCATCTTGGACCAATTCTAACGCGTAATTGTCTCGGTCAGACATTACTCGTTCCAAGTGTTGAATTATGGATAGGGTTCGTTGATCACTCGGATCAAAATCTAAGGCTTGAATATTGATGACGTAGTCACTGTCTTCGTTTGTTATCTAAAAATGGGAAAATTGGTAGAAAAATAGAAAAATTGTTTTTACCTTCTGTATTTCAGTTACTATAGCTTCTTGTAGTTGTGTATGCATACGTTTGATACGCTCAATAAAAATTTCTTTCTGGTCGGATTGCACAGCGCATCCGAGCAATAGCAATAAAATTTTGTTTAGTTCATGTCCAGAGGCTTCTAAAATTTGAAAAATTAAATTTTGAAGAAAAAATAAAAAAAATAGAAATGCGGAAAAAATAATAGCAAATTTTACATACTAGAACAAAAAGAGCTAGAATTAGATGAAGAATTTTGAAACTTTCAAAGCAAAATCTGGAAAAATCCATTTTTCAATTTTGGACAAATTCGGAAAAATGACTTCCCTTTCCCCAAACCCCACTTTACGTCACTGGGAGGATGAGGTATCCAAAATTTTTCCAACCACCATAAAAGAGAATCTTCAATAGGCTAAATAAAAACCAACAAACTCCAAAAATTGACCTCCTTCCATACAATAACATGTCACAATTTCTCAAACAATACATAATCATAAGTGTCATCATCATTTTTCAAACAATACCCTATTAATTTGACAAGAATTTGACATGCGACACGAGATGAACATTCCAAAAGCGGGCATACAGAAAAAGCACAATAAATGAATGAAGAACGAAGATCCGAGCGAGATGCGCGATTCTTTTGGAAAAGCGAAAGCCACCCCAGCTATGGCGTCAACAGGTCGGAACGCATCTTCATCCATCGGTCAATATCACAATCAGATAGTCTTTTCGGATTGACTACGAATGTCAAAATTCAAAAAAGGATCGCAACAGGTTTTCGTGTTAATAAGCATAGTAAAAAAATGTCGTGGAAGCATAACAGAAGATGGATTATATTGTTTAGATGATAAATTATTCGGGTAAAAAGGTAGTCAGGTGAGTAAACAAGGTAGAATAAGTAGGCCTGAGCTTTTTTTGCTTTCCCAAGTATGGGGGCCCAATTGGGCCCAGGGGTAACTCGTAAATCAAGGGATCAAGGAGGGAGTAACTCATGGGGGTGAAGCGGGGAAAGATGTCTGGGGAGAGGGGGAGTGGAGCGATGGGGCGAGGGGAGAAAGAATTGTTCGAAAATGTTTTTTCATTATTTGGAATTTACCCCTCTAGGGATGATTTTATGTGGGGAATCCAAATTTCACATTTCCGAGACCTGAAGATCTTTCTCTGAATCAAGAAAAGGTTATTTATGTGACATAGGGCCACATTTTTGACAAGAATCACATGCAATACGTCATATAAATAGCCTTTTATTGATTCGGAGAAAGATTTTCAGGTCTCGGAAATGTGAAATTTGGATTCCCCGCATAAAATTACTCCTTGAGAAGTCAATTCCAGATGATGGAAAAAAATTTTTTCGAAAAATTTCACGTTTAGTGAAATTTTTCTAATCGATACTAGTTCTAAATTATCCGTAGAGGGATCAATACATTCTCGGATCCCAAAAAATCTACTTTTTTTTTGGTAAACCCACACAGTACAAGTGTTGACCTGGGTTTGGCGTTAGAAAACCCTACATAGATAGCTTCGATCTTAATTCTATATTGGCCAGTCTCAACTCCTAATCTTTTCATCATAAAAAAGAAACTCATATTAAAGTAGAAAATGCGAAAACAAACAATACTTAACCGGGTGGAAAGAAACTTCTCTAAAGTAGAAGTCAGAAAATTCCGGTAAGTAATCGGATATTCGGGTCACTATCGACCTACTGCTTCGAGGCTTTAGAGAAGAACGAGCTAGCTAATCTATCTATTTGGGTAAATATATAGAAAAACTGAGAAGTATATACTAAAAGGGAAAAGAAATTGCGCATAGCAGTTTAGCAATTTTTAAATCGCTAAACTGCTTTGGATGGTCATTTTCAGACTGACCCAATACAGGGTGAACCAAAAAATCGTACTTTTGCGTTTTTTGGCAAAAAATTTTCAACAAATTTTTTTTCAAAATCACATGAAAATACTCCTTATAGGTGATTTTTGAAAAAAAATTTTGAAAAATTTTCACCAGAAAAACGCAAAAATACGGTCTTTTGCTCCCCTGTACATAAAACTAACACAAAAATCAATTTTTGTAAAAAAAATCGCATTTTTGCAACTTTTCGCTTCAATAAACATACGCTTTCCCTGAATCAGGAAAGCGTTTTTTCGCTTCAAAAATGTCAAATTCGAATCCCCAACATGTTTTTACCGTCTAGAGGGGTTATTCCCAGAAAAATTTTTTTAAATTTTCACGTGGGTGGCCCCCTATTGTGTAGCAGCTCCAATGACTCGATATAACATAAAAACCCTTTGCCATCTTCCGCCAAGCCCATTATTACACAACACATTTAACATAAATTTGACAATTCTGATTAATATGTAAAATATGCCGAGCCCAGTGCTTTTGACTATAAGAAGTCTATGATCCTATGGACGTATTGGCCTCTCTCGCTTGTCCACTAAAACCAATTCTAACTAAATGGCTGGACATTACAACCAATTACGCACGGAAGGGCCA
>OZJO01021004.1:0-13849 GCA_900406225.1 Acrobeloides nanus
TTTGTCTAAAAACACTTAGAAAATGTTCGCCATAGCCAAAAACGGTGGAAAATGTCGAAATTTCGACGAAAGAAGTCAGATAAAGGTGTTTTTGGACCCCCCCTGATTTCAATGGAAAAGCTAAAAAACGCTATTTTTTGATCTTGAATCGCATTTTTGAGTACATATAAGTGACCCGTTGCCGATAATTTTTGAATTTTAAAAATGAAATCGACTATGATCTTTAATTCTAGCTAGGTTTTTATATAGGTTTTGGACTATCAATTCAAAACCTTCCCTTGTCAGGTTTAGGCTAAGGATTAGGTTTAGGCAAAAGCTTAAGCTAAGTCTTAAACTGTGGCTAAGGTTAGTCTTATGCTTATACTTATGATTAGGCTTATACATAATCGTATGCTTCCCCTTAAACCTAAGCTTATGCTTAATATTCGGCTTAAATTATATATTAGGATTAGTGTTATGCCTAGATATAGTCATACTAGATATAGTTATGCTTAGGAATGGCTTAAAGGACCAGTTAAGTAACTTACAACCATATGAAAAATGATATATTCGGAAAGATCATGAAAAATGGAGCATTTTTTATTTTTTACGGTATGCTCTGAGTTGTTGTTGTTTGCGAGATAATTGCGTTTGAAATTTTGAATTTGTGTACAAGCTCTTCGTTGTAATACACAAACTTTTTTGAATTTTTTATGGAAAAATCTATTTTTGTATCGTTTTTTCAATTTTCATAAAATGAACATAGCAATTTTTTATAGCTAAATGAGACGAACAAAATGACACCAAAATTATCCTGTTTGAACATTATTTTGAGTTATTGAAACGAAAACATGAATCAGAATTTTTGTTTCAATGACCCAAAACAATGTTCAAATTAAATTTTGGTGTTATTTTGTTTGCCTCATTTAGCTATAAAAAATGCTACAATGTTCATTGTGTGAAAATTGAAAATGCGAAAATCGATTTTTCTTCAAAAAATCAAAAAAGTTTGTGTATTACAACGAAAAGCTTGTAACAAATTCAAAATTTCAAACGCAGTTATCTGAAAACCTCAACGATTCAGAACATGCCGTAAAAATAGAAAATGCTCCAATTTTCATGATCTTTCCGAATATATCATTTTTCATATGGTTGTAAATTATTGAACTGGTCCTTTAATTCTAAATTTAGATAAAAATTTAAAAGTTAGAAAAAATTTGATAACATCTATGTTAATATTTACATATATTAGAAATTCCATTATAATTTGGAGTCGTACTGCCATAGAACAAATAATTTTGCGTTAGCCCATTTTTTGCTGTAGCAAAGAGCACAGAGGGACACTGATAATTGGAAGAGCCTTTACCTGCAGGAATCTCCCCAAATGATTGATTCCAAGTCGATTGATTCCATGGGCTCAAATTGGTGGAAAAAGCAATCTTATCGAAACTAGAATTAAGACAAGCCACATTATAAAACATGAAGTAAGTCTTATGCTTTTCCCAATAAACAATTCGAGGATCTTTTATCCAACAGGTCCCCGATCCTTGTGTTGTACTGTTTATTTTGTTGGGAAATATATACTGCGATGAATTCTGTGGTTGTGATGCTGTTGGTGTTCCATTCGCAGAAAAATTGACACTTGTTAAAACTAGATAGTTTGTGCGTGGAACTGGTGAATTCTATAAATAACTTTTAACCCAGTATAAAACGTTTCTTACTTTTGGTCCGCACGTAACGTACATATAGATTTTATTACCATCATTATAGTCAATAAAAATGCCAGGATTGGTGTTCGAACCAAAATTCGAACCTTGTTCTTGTGAAATTAAGTATTCAGTAGCAGTAGTAAAATTCTGATCTGGGACTCCAACTACCTTATAGACTAGCTTACTAATTGAAACATTAATAAAAAAGAAAATCAATAATAAAAAGTGTGTTTCCATTTAACTAGGGGTAGAACGATTATTTCAATTTTTTGTGTTCATTTTAACACTAACGAACTAATTCCTTTTTAAGAAAGGTGTTGTAAATTTTTTTTAATCTTACATAAATTCAAGTCTTAAGACAGAATTATGAGAGATTTTGAAATGATGTAAAGGAGATGGAGCTAGGTGCCAAAATTTTTCCCTAGTTTATTAGCCAAATGAAAGTAGGTAACGAGTACATAAAAATAGGCCTAAACCTAAAGTACACAAATTTTTCTATTTCGATAAACAGTGCTCGAAGATTGGAGACAAAATGTATAAATTTTTATAGTAAGGCTGCGTTCAAGCATGCCAAAAAAGTTGTCGCAAAGTTGTCAAAAAATGAATAAAAAATAAGAAAAATTCGATTTTTTGGCAATAGAAACGAATGCAACGCACGCACACCTTTTTGAGGAACGAGCGCAAAGTTTTTTTGAAATAATTCAAAATTGACGTGGCGAATTCCGATGATCTTGGTTTCATTTAAAGCTGGCAATCGTAGCAATCCAACGACGCCAAGATCATGGCATATCTCTTTATGGTTGCTAAGATATTTGATAAAATGTGAAAAGTGTCGATTTTTGGACAAAAATTCTAAAAAATTTTTCAAAAAATTTTCAAAAACAAAAAAACTGTGCGTTCGTTCCTCAAAAAAGTGTGCGGTGCATTTGTTTCTGTTGCCGATTTTTTGACAAACATTCGAATTTGTTTCAAAAGTTTTTTGAAAAAAATTTTCCTTATTTTTTATTCATTTTTTGACAACTTTTTTGAAAGATAGTCACTTTTCTCGACAACTATAAAGGCTAGGAAACGCATTAGTATTGCCTCTTAAACATTACAGAACAAATTTTTATTCAATTATAAAAGTTTAAATATTAAATTTAAAAAAAGAAATCAACTCTTTGAAGCACTCGTCGGAGCTTGAGTTTCGCATCGTGCTTGTACATAAACCACTAATTTATCGCCGGTATCTCTGTTTGTGAACATGTATGTGAGCTGGTATGGTGTATCGTTTTTAAGCAAATTTATGATTATTTGGTAGTTAGTGAAGTCCAAGTAGAATTTGATAACTTGATTTCCCGGTTCAAGAGGACAGGTTATACTTCTTTCACAACCATTCCAGTTACTTCTAAATAGATTTTTGCACAAAACGGTCATAGATTGATTTAAAAGAATGTTTTATACACACTTACAATAGGCCAAACGTCGGAAGATCGCTCCATTGACAATTAAAGCCACCCCATTCAGCGATGTCTTCATCCATCCGAAGATTAGTTATTGCCGGGCCGGTGTATGTAAAATTTATTGTGAAATATAATCCTCCGAGGAGATTAATAGGATACTCGGGGTTGCCTGAAATATTTTTTTCTTCAAGTTCGGTTCTATGTACTGTTCTGTATTGTTCTGTCCTGAACCTGTTCTGTTCTATCCTGTCCTATCCTGTCCTGATGTCCTGTTCTGTCCTTAACCTTCTTTAAGTTGTCCTCAGCATGTTCTTAACCTGTTCTTAATCTATCCTTAACCTGTCCTTAACATATCCTTAGCCTGTCCTAAACCGGTTTTAACCTCCTCCTATTGTATTTCTAGATTTTTTTAGGTTTTCCCTCAATTTTATAGATTTTCTAAATTTCGAAATTCTCTAGATTGTCTAATTTTGCCGTATTTCCTGGTAATAACTTACCATTAAGATCAGATATTTGTGCATCATAAACGGTGAAATAATTGCTAGGATCTTGCCACCAATGAAACGCCTTATCGGTGCCGTTCGGCCAGGGACAATTGTCTCCCAAACCTAATGAGCAAAAAGCAAAAATGAGGCAACTTAACAAAGTTTTTTCCATTTCGATCAACTCTATAATTACACTATTTTTTAAAGCACCAGTCCAGTGGGGGAAAAAGTTGCCATTTTTGTTGATATTCTGAAAGTTCATGAAAAATGGAGCATTTTTTGTTTCTATAGCATGTTCTGAATCGTTGTAGTTTTTGACATAACTGCGCTTGAAATTGTGAATTTGTGTACATGCTTTCGTTGTAATACACAAACTTTTTTGAATTTTTTGCGAAAAATCGATTTTTGCATCTATTTTTTAAATTTTCATAAAATGAACATTGTAGCAATTTTTTATAGCTAAATGAGACGAACAAAATGACACCAAAATTATCCAATTTGAACATTGTTTNGGTTATTGAAACGAAAACATGAATCAGAATTTTCGTTTCAATAACCCAAAACAATTTTCAAATTGGATAATTTTGATGTCATTTTGTTCGACTCATTTAACTATAAAATATTGCTACAATGTTCATTTTATGAAAATTTAAAAAATTTATGCAAAAATCTATTTTTCCGCAAAAAATTCAAAAAAGTTTGTGTATTCCAACGAAGAGCTTGTAACAAATTCAAAATTTCAAACGCAGTTATCTCGAAAACTGCAACGATTCAGAACATGCCATAAAAATAAAAAATGCTCCATTTTTCATGAACTTTCCGAATATCAACAAAATTGGCAACTTTTTTCCACTGGACTGGTCCTTTGAAGAATATTTTTCTTTATTATTTTCTTAAACATCAACGCGAAAACGAGTGATAAAAAGATTATTGGCGAACGTTTTTTTGGGATGTGTTTTCTATCTTTATGTCAATTAATCCGCTTTTAAAATTGAGTTGCTATGCAAAATCAAAATTCCGTTGTAAAAAATTTGTACTCTTATCAGAATTCTTGATACTACAAGAAGCTTATTATACTGGTACTAACCCGGATGGAAGGCATCAATGATCTAAAAAATGATGTTTATAAGAATAAATTATTTGAAGACTAAAAAATTGAAAATAATTATTTAAAAAAAACAATTTAAACAATTGAATTAATTCAATCTTTTCTTTAGGATCGGAGTACATAACAAAGAGTTGAGTATAACTTTTTATTGAAACGAAAACTAAGTCAATATACCAAAATGTAGCGCAGATCACTAGCTTTCCAATGGTACCTTAATCATGCCATAAAACCTTTTTTAACAAGAGATATATTAATTTGATGAAAATTGCATATACCGCAAATGCTCTAATAGAAAGACAAGTCGTTATAAAGAGACTGTTATTAAAAGTGATATAACTTTTTTCCCCTTACATGGTGTTGTAGCCCCTGTATATGGTGCCTTGTAAGGTTGGCTAGCGGTAGGATTATATATAGTTTATTATAAACAACTAAGGGCACTACTAATATACAGAGGCATAATAAGCGACTACTTCTGAGACTACATGCTAGCGGAATTGTCGCCGAGACAAGACCGGGTTAGCTTGCCTAAGCCAGCCCACAACAGCTGATACTGTATGATTCACTTCAAGGGCTACAGTGTAAAAAACTTTTCTGTGTAGTTTTTCAAGCCATACGAGCCTGTCAAGAGATTATCGAAAGTATAGTGTTTCCAACCTATCCCTAGGACTCGGAGATTTATACTGCGGATCATGGTCGACTCTTGTCGAATCTCTAACTCATTGGAATTGAGGATTTATGATCTAATTCTGTTTTATGGTAGAGGAGGCTTTGCTCTAGCTATTTAAAAAAGAATTAAGTTGTAGACCTAAAGAAAAGATTGATTAAATTCAATTTTTTAAAATGTTTTTTTTTTAAATAATTATTTTCGATTTTGTAGTTTTCAAATAATTTCGATTCTTATAAACACATCATTTTTTAGATCATTGATGTCTTCCATCCGGATTAGTACCAGTATAATAAGCTTCTTATAATATCAAGAATTCTGCAAGAATAAAATATTTTTTACAACGAAATTTGATTTTAAGAGTAAAGCTCAATTTTAAAAGCGGATTAATTGACATCAAGGTAGAAAACACAGCCAAAAAACGTATGATTCGCCAACAACCTATTTATCACTGGTTATAGTTTTTACTTTGATGTAAGAGATTAATAATAATAAAAATTCTTTAAAGGACCAGTCCAGTGGGAAAAAAGTTGTCAATTTTTGTTGATATTCGTAAAGTTCATGAAAAATGGAGCATTTTTTATTTTTACAGCAAGTTCTGAATCGTAGTTTTCGATAAAATTGCGTTTGAAATTTTGAATTTATGTACATGTTTTCGTTGTAATACACAAACTTTTTTGAATTTTTTGCGGAAAATCGAATTTTAAAATTTTAATAAAATGAGCATTGTACATTTTTTATAACTAAATGAGACGAATAAAATGACACATAAATTATCCAATTTGAAAATTGTTTTGGTTATTGAAAAATAAATTATTATTCATGTTCTCGTTTCAACAACCCAAAACAATTTTCAAATTGGATAATTTTGATGTCATTTTGTTCTTCTCATCTAGCTATAAAAAATATCTACAATGTTCATTTTATGAAAATTTAAAAAATCGATGCAAAAATCTATTTTTGGTATCGAGCCTCACATAAAAATAAACTAGAATTCCTGGCCAATATTTATAACCAAGTCACGTTTAATTCGAAGGGGAGACAAAAATGAAAAAATCGCTATCAAAGTACTGTAGAAAAGTTGTCAAAAAATGAATAAAAAATAAGAAAAATTCGATTTTTTGGCCAAAATTCAATTTTTTGACAAAAAATCGAATTTTTCTTATTTTTTTTTCATTTCTTGACAACTTTTTTTGACATGCTTGAACGCAGCCTTTCTATAAAAATTTATACATTTTGTCTCCAATCTTTGAGCACTGTATATCGAAATAGAAAAATTTGTACTTTAGTTTTAGGCTTTGTGTGCTTAGGTCTTAAGCACTTGAATTTATGTAAGATTAAAAAAATTTACAACACCTTTCTTAAAAAGGAATTAGTTTGTTAGTGTTAAAATAAACGCAAAAAATTGAAATAATCGTTCTACCTCTAGTTAAATGAAAACACTCTTTTTATTATTAATTTTATTTTTTATTAATGTTTCACTTAGTAAGCTAGTCAATAAGGTAGTTGGAGTTGCAGATCAGAATTTTACGGACAATCAATTCTTAATTTCACAAAAACAAGGTTCGGATTTTGATTTGAACACCAGTCCTGGCATTTTTATTGACTATAATGATGGTAATAAAATCTATATGTACGTTACGTGCGAACCAAAAGTAAGAAACGTTTTATATTGGGTTAAAAGTTATTTATAGACTTCATCTTTATCAGATCCACACACAAACTATCTGGTTTTAACAAGTGTCAATTTTTCTACAAATGGAACACCAACAGCATCACAACCACAGAATTCATCGCAGTATATATTTCCCAACAAAAGAAACAGTACAACGCAAGGACCGGCGGTCTGTTGGATAAAAAATCCTCGAGTTGTTTATTGGGGAAAGCATAAGACTTACTTCATGTTTTATGATGTGAATTGTATTAATGCTAATTTCGATAAGATTGCTTTTTCCACCAATTTGAACCCATGGAATCAATCGACTTGGAATCAATCATTTGGGGAGATTCCTGCAAGTAACGACTCTTCCAAATATCAGAGCCCCTCTGTGCTCTTTGCCACAGCAAAAAATGGGCTCACGCAACATTATTTGTTCTATGGCGGTACGACGCCAAATTATCATGGAATTTATAATATATGTAAATATTAACACAGATTTTATCAAATTTTTCTAACTTATTTTTTAAACTTTTATCTAAAATTAGATTTAAAGGACCAGTCCAGCAATTTATAATCATAGGAAAAAGTGATATATTCGGAAAGATCATGAAAAATGGAGCATTTTTTGTTTTTACGGCATTTCTGAATCGTTGTAGTTTTTGAGATAATTGCGTTTGAAATTTTGAATTTATTACAAGCTCTTCGTTGTAATACACAAACTTTTTTGAATTTTTTGCGAAAAAATCGATTTTTGCATCGACTTTTTAAATTTTCATAAAATGAACACTGTAGCAATTTTTTATAGATAAATGAAATGAACAAAATGACACCAAAATTATCCAACATGAACATTGTTTTGGGTTATTGAAACAAAAATTCTGATTCATATTTTCGCTTCAATAACTCAAAACAATGTTCATGTTGGATAATTTTGGTATCATTTTGTTCATCTCATTTATCTTTAAAAAATTGCTACAATTTTCATTTATGAAAATTTAAAAAATCGATACAGCCTACGCATAAGTATAAGCATAAGACTAACCTTAGCCACAGCCTAAGCTTTTGCCTAAACCTAATCCTTAGCCTAAGCCTGAGCATAAGCCTTAGCCTAAGCTTAAAACGAAGCCTTTTTTAGGCTTAGGCTCCGTTATTCAAAGCTACTATTAAAAAAGTGGTTTAACAGATAAATTAATTAGAGGTTTAAGACAAGTTGTTTTTGCTATATGAAATTTTTTAGCTTATTTTATCTCGAGTGATGGTTATAATTGGACAGATATTAAAGTTCCTCTTGCATCTACACGAAATGCAAGGTGAAGTTAATTATTCTAATATTTTTAATTTTAAAAAATTAATTGTAGTTATTTCGATTACTCTGCAATAACGCCCGGTACCCCTCCTATACAATTGGGTTCAAACGACTTTCTTCTTCTATATATGGGCTATGATCCAAATAAATGCTCTAGGATTGGTTATCTCATTTTGGACGGAACTCAGCCTAGCAACTACATTCAACGCTCAGAAAAGCGGATATTTTCGAGTAGCGAATGTATGTTCGTTACTGGTAAGATCAAACTATTTTTTTGTTAATATTTATCGTAGGCATTATTCCACATCCAACGGGATGCCCTGATAATTTAACCCATTTGCTAGGGGAATATTCTCTATCAAATGTCTCATGTTTTTGGATAGCCTTTAATGTTAATGGTGATGTTGGATCAGCTAAAATAATAGTGAGCTGGAAAGAAGTTATTCCGCCGCCGCCGACGACTTCTACTTCCTTTATTTTACCATCTACTACTACAACTTATAGTTCAACGATAGGTACTACAAAATCTAGTCAGTTTTTTCAGAATAGGACATTTCATTTTTAGTCTTTCTAAGATATGTACAAGCTAGTCTAAGATATATCTATAAGTATAGAAAATCTATAGGTAAGTTTATAGGTAACCTAAGGGTCAGTCTAAGGGTATATATATGTATAGAAAACCTATAGATAAGTAGGTAATTTAAGGATTTGTCAGAACTAAATGTTATAAGGGGAAGGAGAGATTTGAAAGGCTTGGGTCTAGTGGATTTTGGACACTTAAAGTCCTGACAGAATACGTGGATAATTCAGAGGGATCAATTTTTCAACTGTTATGCCGAGAGGGGCACAGACTTCAATTTTTGCTCGCCTAGTGCGCGCAAAATGCAACTTGTATCCAACTTTTGAGCTCGACTGAGACTCGAAATGCAACTTATGATCAACTCCCAAGCCCGTGTACAGCAAGGGATGCAACTTATAAACTAGCTTAAGCATCTAAGATGCCCTTAGGCTAACAAGGGACGTTTTAGACATGTAAAATCGATTTTTTTCTAATTTTGGCAAAAAGTTGTTGGGTATACTTCACTTGTTATAAATATGTTTTTGGTTTGGGTGTCTGAAGCTTCATTGCGAAGAAAAATGATAAAATAATAAAAATTTGATAAATACAAAAAAAATTGCCGCACAAGGGAATCGAATCAGACGTCTTTCGATTGTCAGGCGAGTCACCTAACACTACCATACTTGCTATATTGTTTTGAGATGTTCAAATTGAATAAGTTGTAATTGTATAAAAGTTTTCGTGCCAATATCTCCGCAACAAAGCTTCAGTCACCCAAACCAAAAATATATTTATAACAAGTAAAGTATGCCCAACAACTTCCTGCCAAAATTAGAAAAAAATCGATTTTACATGTCTAAAACGTCCCTTGTAAGTTTATTTCAATATTTCAAAATACACAAAAATATATTCAACAAGAAGAAAACCAGATTCTCTCTATGCAACTTGGTCTCTCACTGCCGGGGGTAGCTCGAGTCGTTTTTCTTACAGCTATTGGAGGGTTGAGTTTTTGTACAGCAAGTCGAGGAAGATTGCGCGGAAAAGGAGAGAGGAAGGCAATGATGCCGTAGGGATCAATGAAGTGTGGATGTGACCTGGAGGGAAAGGGAACGATGGGAAGCTGGCCGTTGGCTTGATTTAGTATGTGACTGTCATGTCGAGACCTTGGGTCGGATTGTCAGAGACAACCAGCTGGATGGTCAATGAAGTCAATGAATGTTTTGGAAATATGGAGAAGGTAGCTCATTCGTAATGCAAGAAAAATTTCAAACATTAAAATGAGTAAACTTACGGGTGAAAATAATTCAAAACTTAAATCAGAATTGGGGCTCTGATTTAGGTAAAGGATTCTGTATATCCCCATATTTTATAGGTAGTACTAAGCTTTATATATTATGGATAGTCTTATCGATAATAATGATTCTAATTATAATATCATCGTCAGTATTCCTATATACATATATACAAGATAAAAAGCGAAAACAAAAAATAGAAGAGCTAGCAGAAATTTTACGAAAATTAAATATGTAAAATTGTTCAGACTTTTCGTATAGTAACAAATTTATAGGACGAATGACGACATACAAGAATTCAATAAGAACAAGGACCAATTTCTTATAACTCGAAAGAATTTGGCGATAGATTATGGCATTGTTTTGGGAAAAGGAGCCAGCTCAACTGTATATAAAGGTAAAATAATCGATCAACAAGATAATATCTTATCAAGTTATAGGTTATTTAAAAGGCCGTTCACCTTTGTTAAATGTGGAAAATAGCATAAAATGCCAGCAATATCAAGATTGTGATGTTGCTGTGAAAGTAGCCTCGACTCTTGGACAAATTGAAGCAACGCGATGGATACAAGAAATCGAGGCTATCAAACGACTCGGTTATAATGAGTATATTGTTAGTATGTTGGGTTGGTGTATCTACAAAAATTCGTATTGCCTAGCGTTCGAAATGGCAACTAGTGATCTTCTTACATATGTTAGATCTTTATCTGTTAGGTAGGATTTTTCAAAAATAATGTTTTTATTGCCTAAGATTTATTTTTTGTAGAGATAAGTCGGAGATCGATTTAAAGCATTTTGTCGCATATCTATGGCAAATCTCCAATGCGATGAGCTTTATTGCTGCTTGTCGAATGGTTCACCGAGATTTGGCAGCAAGGAACATCTTGTTGTTTGGCGAGAATAAAGCTAAAGTAGGTATAAAGGGTCTGGCAGTTAGACTCTGAATTTGTAACCTAGGTTATATTAAGAAAATCTTTATTGGCACATAGAAAAACTGGGACAGCTTTAAACACAATATCCATAGACCGTAGTGTAACACTGCCAAAACCAAGACACTTTCCGTGGGAGCCAAGTGTCTTGGATCATAAGTAGCCATAATAAATGTGGGACGTGTGGCCATAAAATATAAGCAAGAAGAATGTTTACCTGTAGCCAAATACGTCACGGATAAAAGTCTTTATGCTTTTATTTTCTGTTCAGCTCCCCCATCGCTATCCTTCAACACGCGCAACATCACGCCGCGGCGCGCCGTATCATGTCATGGCACATCATGTGACATTATGATATGACACGCTACGCCATATCATGTTATTCGATAATGTATAGGGATACATACGTATACGTCACGATAGGACAAACTACGTCACATTACTTCATATTATATTGTAAGCCTTGATGCTTACGGTTGTCTTGGTAAACTGAGGATTATGATGGACTCGGACTTTTACGTTTTCAATACCATACAATATTTATTTATTCATAAAAAGGATACATCGAGTTTCTATTACAATTTCCAACAACACTGACTAAAAAGGGCCACATTTCTTCATGATTCGAAAAGTGTGGCCAAACAAAACGGAAAAAGTTCATTTACAAATCATTTACGCTTGGACGAACTTTTGACAAGTTCCTTCACAACATAACGCTACGCTACACTACGTCACGTTCGTCACGCGAGGACTTACTACGTTACGCTACATATACTCTATGGTACACTACGCTACGTCATTCGCAATACTACGTCACATCTTCTTGTTCATACCACGCTACGTCACGCAGCGCCGCTTTTATCCTAGATTTTGTTAAGATCGTCTAGACAATTTTCTAGATTTTGTGTCTATTTATAGAATTTGGTTATCCAAAAATCTAGAAAACTTGGACAAAATCTAGACAAAATTTTTCAGGTATCAGATTTTGGGCTTTGCTGTGACTTCGATCGAGATACCTTAACTTATCAAGCATCATTAACTAAACGACTTCCATTAAAATGGCTATCGATAGAAGCATTGTTGGAACGTCGATTTTCAGAAAAATCCGATATGTAACATCTTTTATTTGACTATTTTATGATTCAGCCGAATATTTTTTTAGATGGTCATTCGGTGTTTTGATGTACGAAATGTTTAGTTTAGGCAAAGAGCCATATGTATCCTTACAAAACAATGAAATAATTTCATTTTTATCGCAAGGAAATAGAATGGAACATTTCGATGATGTTCCTGAGGAAATGTAATATACAGGGTGTGCGGAAATTATCCGACCCCCTGTTGTCGGATACTTTTCACCATAACTTTTGCTAGGAACATTTATACATCGAGATCTTGGTGACTTTTGAAAGCTCACGTTCGAATTTTTAAAATGACACTAAGATCTCGGTGTATGGTTGTTCCTATTAAAAGTTATGGCGGAAAAAGTATCTAGCTATATCTTACGTCGGATAATTTCCGCACATCCTATATTTTAAATTTTTTGATACTTATCTTTATTTATTTATTTTAGAAATGAAATAATGAGCTCATGTTGGGAAAGAGAGCCTGGAGAAAGACCTAATTTCGATAATTTAATCGTCCGGTTTAGGAGTATTTTAGAAACATCAACCGAAACATATGGATATATCAAATAAATTTGTTTAACATATCCAACGTTTGTTGATTTAGCAAAATGTGCTAGGATAAAATGGGTTATAACTTTTTTCCTATAAATTATTAAACAAATCGTCCAAAGAAAAAAATGTGCAAAATGTTTTTTCGATCTCTTGGTCCCCCTCCCTTACACCTGGGAGGGGGACCAAGAGATCGAAAAAATCGAATTTTAAAAAAGTTCTCCAAATTATCTGAAGTTTTATATTCGGAGGTTTTTCGACATGGAAAAAACGAATCTGAAGAATTTTTTGATTTTGACCACTTGAAAGTGTCCTACGAGAGTCATACCTCTAAAATATCTCAAAAAGGTCAATTTCCATGTATCAGGGCCATGCAAGCATTTTCATGCAACGGCAATATGCGCAATGATTTCTCGACTAGAAAAACCCTAGCACAGTTGCACAACCCCGGTAAAATTTTACAGGAGGTAGGTGGTAAGTCATGGAATAAGGAGGAGTGGTCATCGGTCCCCGGCGCCTAAGGCGAAGTGGGGGGGGGCGGTGGATCATAAAACAAGAATTTTAGACCAGAGTCTGTGCAACTGTGAACCCTAGTATGATCAAAAATTTTGTCAAAAATCGACTTCTATAGACAAAAATCAACATTTTAAAATTAATTTGTGCCTTTGAAAAACCACGATTTTTTGAAAAATTTTGTACATTGACACGAAAACATGACTTATTCTCAAAAAGACCGATTAGATCATATTCGGCATACACTCTTGCTTAATGCTGAAAAATTGTTTTGTCGAAAACGGATTTCTAGATTGAGATTTAGTAGAATAAAGCTTGGTGCAATATTTTTCGACCAACCTAATATATTTTTCCTTGGTCCCCAAGGGGGTAAAATTGAAAAAAAATTTGCGATTTTTGCAAAATGCTTAGAAATCGTGGGGTCTTCATGCCCATTAAAAAAATTTTAAAATTTGATTTTGGGGTCATCCAGATATTACGTAATCATTTAGGGGGGGGAGGGGGTAGCCAAATGATTACGGGGGGTGAAG